>JBAIAC010000002.1:65990000-66160000 GCA_037349315.1 Chelydra serpentina | reverse complement strand
CTCTAAACTACGCCCAGGGATCATCCCAATTCAGAATGGCTTCAGGATTGGGGAGAGTGCAAAGATACATTTGCATACGCACCCAAGCTGCAGTGACTGTTGCTTGGGTGCAGATGAGGATCTGGCCTTCTGGTTCTTCTCAGGAATTGAGAGTTGCAATTTAAGTCTAGTCTTAAAGTGACACAAGCATGGATCTTGGTGACTAGGTCAACATTGAATAGGAAACAATTCAGTCCTATAGGAAAAAAAAGACATCTGGGCCTAATGTTATATAGACTCCAGAAATAGTCTATTCCAGTAGAACCACAACACTGCATACCACCCTTCCAGTAGAAGTCAGATGCCCTCTGACAAACAAAAGTTAGATTACTGTTCCTTTTTCTCAAAATATTTACCTCTGTCAGCCAGCATCAACTTTGACTTGGCTCAGGTTCAATTTGAGTTTCTTCTCTTCATTTTGGTCCATAATTTACTGAGGCATTGATATATAAAGGGGAGTGTATCATGCATGAATATTGGAGACAGAGCTTATAGGAGGCCACTGTAGCCTACATTATTTCATTATCTCTCCCTAAGTGTATATATGTTGAAAAAGGGGAAACTAGATCAAATCTCAGAAAAAAAGAGCCTCTACCCATCAGAACTTTCTTCTGTTTCTTGGTGATGTTATCCAAGTCTGACACATCTAACAGTATTTGGTATTGACAGTGGCCTACCACCCGCAATTATGAGATATCCATTAGCACAACCAACTGTCTCAATGATATATCCAGGAGCCTGATTAGCAGAGAACAAGGATACTGGGAAGACAATTGGGCGTTGCTAGTGTTGGCCCACCATCCCTTCTCAATAATCTTTCCCAACACAGAGATAGGAGATGATGTAGTTCATGAGAACTTTCTTGTTGAGTAGTGATTTCTTGAACAAAAGCTGGACCATATACATATAAGGATTATAGAAAGTTTGTCCTACCTCAGTATGGCATCAAATGTCCATCAGAAATGGATTCATGCATGCTTCAATGACTTGCACCGATCTAGAGAATAATCTTAGAAATGTGAATAGGTTCCATCTATTTAAATAGAGTGTTAACTCTGGAACATAATGATGCCATTTAAAGCTCCCTATTTTCAAGTAATTTAGATGCACAATTCTATGCTACTTTGGGCAAATGGTATTACTACATGGCAAATGATGCTGAATGCAACAATAACTTTACTAACTAAAAGTGATGTTACTATATTCTATTCCCATTGCCTTATTTGTCAGATCTGCTCTGGGTAGAAGATTCTACCTCTATTATTCTGTCTTCTTCTGAGGTGGAATATGTCACTTTTACCCTAGATTATAGGACTCCTACTTCCTGCAAGTGTGAAGAGCAAAAGGCCCATGCCCAGAATTGAACCCAGTATAATCTGGCAGAGCAGTTTTAGTTGGGGCAGTTTTAAGCCAATAGGTTAGTCAAACAACTGGAAATCTTCAGTGATAGTAATGGGTACTGCTTAAGTGAATGCATAAGATTATTTTATTTAATGAATATGAAACTGAAACATAACCGTCCCATTTTTTCAATGTAATTTTATTACTAGATTATTTCAGACAATAGACTCATAGACTCATAGACTTTAAGGTCAGAAGGGACCATTATGATCATCTAGTCTGACCTCCTGCACAATGCAGGCCACAAAATCTCACCCACCCACTCCTGGAATAATTCTCTCCACTATGTCTCAGCTATTGAAGTCCTCAAATCATGGTTTAAAGACTTCAAGATGCAGAGAATCCTCCAGCAAATTACCCGGGCCCCATGCTGCAGAGGAAGGCAAAAAACCTCCAGGGCCTCTGCCGATCTACCCTGGAGGAAAATTCCTTCCCGACCCCAAATATGGCGATCAGCTGAACCCTGAGCATGTGGGCAAGACTCACCAGCCAGACACCCAGGAAAAAGTTCTCTGTAGTAACTTCTAACATCCCATCATTGACCATTGGTCAATTAATTGACCTTTGACTAAGATCATGTTATCCCATCAAACCATCCCCTCCATAAACTTATCTAGTTTTATCTTGAACCCAGATAGGTCTTTTGCCCCCACTGCTTCCCTTGGAAGGCTGTTCCAGAACTTCACTCCTCTGATGGTTATAAACCTTCGTCTAATTTCAAGTCTAAACTTCCTGATGACCAGTTTATATCCATTTGTTCTTGTGTCCACATTGGTACTGAGCTGAAATAATTCCTCTCCCTCCCTGGTATTTATCCCTCTGATATATTTAAAGAGAGCAATCATATCTCCCCTCAGCCTTCTTTTGGTTAAGGTAAACAAGCCAAGCTCCTTGATTCTCCTTTCATACGACAGGTTTTCCATTCCTCGGATCATCCTAGTGGCCCTTCTTTATACCTGTTCCAGTTTGAATTCATCCTTCTTAAACATGGGAGACCAGAACTGCACACAGTATTCCAAATGAGGTCTCACCAATGCCTTGTATAACGGTACTAACACCTCCTTATCTCTACTAGAAATACCTCGCCTAATGCATCCCAAGACCGCATTAGCTTTTTTCACAGCCACATAATATTGGCGACTCATAGTCATCCTATGATCAACCAGGACTCCAAGGTCCCTCTCCTCTTCCGTTACTTCCAACTGATGTGTCCCCAGCTTATAACTAAAATTCTTGTTATTAATCCCTAAATGCATAACCTTACTTCTCACTATTAAATGTCATCCTATTACTATTACTCCAGTTTACAAGGTCATCCAGATCTTCCTGTATGATATCCCGATCCTTTTCTGAATTGGCAATACCTCCCAACTTTGTGTCATCTGCAAACTTTATTAGCACACTCCCACTTTTGGTGCCGAGATCAGTAATGAATATTGGTCCCAGAACTGAACCTTAAGGAACTCCACTAGTCATAGGCGCCGACTTCCTGTGGCGCCGGTGGGGGCTGATGCCCAGCGTCGGGGGTGGGGCCCCGCCCCCGACGCCAGGTGACTTTGCGGGGCACCGACGCAACGTCGCCCAGCGTCGGGGGCGGGGCCCCGCAACATCTCCTGGTGCTGAGGTAAGGTCCCGGGACTGGCGGGGAGCTGTGCGTGGGCCCCGGGAATGGCGGGGAGCTGCCGGTGGGTGCTCTGCACCCACCAATTTTTCCCCGTGGGTGCTCCAGCCCCGGAGCACCCACGGAGTCAGCGCCTATGCCACTAGTAACCTCCCTTCAACCTGACAGTTCACCTTTCAGTATGACCCGCTGTAGTCTCCCCTTTAACCATTCCTTATCCACCTCCCAATTTTCATATTGATCCCCATCTTTTCCAATTTAACCAATAATTCCTCATGTGGTACTGTATCAAATGCCTTCCTGAAATCAAGGTAGATTAGATCCACTGCGTTTCCTTTATCTAAAAAATCTGTTACTTTCTCAAAGAAGGAGATCAGGTTGGTTTGGCATGATCTACCTTTTGTAAAACCATGTTGTAATTTGTCCCAATTGCCATTGACCTCAATGTCCTTAACTACTTTCTCCTTCCAAAAATTTTCCAAGACCTTGCATACTACAGATGTCAAACTAACAGGCCTGTAGTTACCTGGGTCACTTTTTTCCCCCTTTTTAAAAATAGGAACTATATTAGCTATCCTCCAGTCAAATGGTACAACCCCTGAGTTAGTCACTTTTAACTAATATTTCCCCCCTCACATTTGCATTCTGTTTATTTAGTATACTTGTTCTAAGGCCAAGTTCAGTAACAATTCCATTGGGCTTCTGTGACATTGAAGCCACCAAAAATCAATTAAGGTAGGCCTTAGCCCTCTATGCTTCAAAATTCTTGCAAAGGTTTTATTCAATCTCTCTGCTTGAAAAGAAAGTAATAAGGAATGTAGGCTTCATGAAACTGAAGACACTGAATAAAATCCTTACTCCTTTATTCATTGGATTTTAATGCCCATTAAATAAATGTAGCTTTGATTAAATAATAAATTATATATTAAGGTAAATGATGCTGATAAAAGATTTTTTTCCAAAAGGATGTCTAATTAAATAAATTACAGCACAATACACTGTGTAGATGATCTTGAGGTCTGAAAACAGAAGTCTACAGCTGAATGACAACCCTGTATTGTTGCTATTATGTTATTCAGATGTCATATGGATGATACATTTTAACTGATCAGAGGTACATAATTGAAAGAAAATGAACTCCTGATATTACGTTTTGAATTAATAAATGCAGATTTGTATTTGTAGATCCTGGATTTGTTCCACACAACATCCAATTATATGTCTAGATCTGCTACAGTACAGATCCTCAATTCTTTCTCTTTGGCTAAACAGTCAAGGTTGATGACCAGTCAAACAAAAATTTTCATGGCCTGCTGAGGTCTTCAAGTTCCACAGTCTGACTACTGCATCGAGAACAGATTACCTGTGGCTGCCCGGGTGCCATCTTTGATTCCTTTTGAGCATGGAAAAGCTTCACTGGACAAGGATTACTTCATTCCCTGTGCCACCTGCAGTAGCACTCTGCCAGGCACTGCAGAAAGCACAAAAGCCTTGCTATGCCAGAGAGAGGGATTTGAAGGTCTGGCACAGAGTGAACCACATCACATACTTCTAGCCTTCTGCAGCAAAAGAGAAGATTGTCATCTGCTAAATTCATTTTAACAGCCTAGAAATGGGATCCTGAGAGCCTTCTAAGAATTATGCCATGTCTACAAGTATTGCTGTACATCATTACTGAGTATACCAAGGAGAGGTGCATAGACTGGTGAAAGTTACAATCAATGCCCTCTCCACCAAAGTGACTTCCAAGTTTTAGACAGAGAGAGTAGAAGAGTTTAAGAAACTCTGTAAAACAGGTGCTTTTTCCCCCTAAGAATTCCCTAAGAACATTCCCTAAGAATTTCCCCACACATTCCCTAAGAACAATAGGCTGAACATGTAGTTGTTGGTTTTTAAGGTCTTGCACTCCAGAATTGTTAGGGCTGTACTTCCTTAGGCTATGTCTACACTACAGACGTTATAGCTGCACAGCTAAGGTGCTGCACCTGTGTTGCTGTAGTGCCTGAGCACAGACACTTGCTCCAGTGACAGCAGCAGTTTTTCCATCGCTGTACTTAATCCACCACTCTGAGACGCGGTAGCTAGGTCTACAGAAGAATTCTTTCATTGACCAAGCTGTTGAGGCCAGCTTAACTGCATCTCTCAAACATGAGCGATGTAGCTAAGTCAACCGAAGTTTAAGGTGTAGACCGGGCTTTAGGAAGTTGTCCATCAAAGTGACAGGGAGTAGGATAATGCTCTTCCCATCTACAGCCTTAGGGACATCTCTCTCTCTCTTACCAGTACTTGGTTCTCCCATTGACTCTCCTTCATGCTTTCTGAGATATTGCTGTTAACGCAATCTGTCTTGTAGCAGTCACTGAATGGCCAATTATCCCTTGTCTGGGATTTAAGGGAGACTTGTCTCAACACAATAGGGTGTGTAGGCTGACACCATCTTTTAGTTCAGAAGGAATCAAACTGTCAAACATGAAGGAAAGATCATGGCAATTCTATAGTGTGATTTGTCCACAGTCCTGACTGACTGACCAAGAAGGAGAAAAGAACCCAGCGTTTTGTTCTGTTTAGATTCAGTCATGGAAAATAAATGATCAGATAAGTAGATTTATGATTTGTCTGTCTTGTTTCTAAGCACTGCAGTTTAGATACTGGTAGTTAGATCATGATCAATCTGTTTGTTGAGACTTGTGCATGTGACATTTAGAGTGAAAAAGCTATCTAGTTACCCACCAGCATTGTCTACTTCTACTGTCTAAGTATTTTCAGCCAGCCAAAATTTTCTATTATCAAAAATCAGTTAACTGCATGATTTACTCAGGCTGATCTCACTAGCTTAAATCTCCCAGTAAAACATATCCCTAAGAGGAATGAATTGTTAAATTAGCTGAAATTGCACTTTTGAGAAACTGAAACAGGTGTGATCTGAATATATATTTTGCTTAGATTTTAGTATCTGGCAAAAGAATAAACTTTGATAACTGAAATGAAATGCGTGTTTTAAACTCCATTTTCCCTCTTTGTCTCTGGCTTTCTAGTTATCTGGATTAGACTA
Organism: Chelydra serpentina; assembly: GCA_037349315.1. NCBI lineage: Eukaryota > Metazoa > Chordata > Testudines > Chelydridae > Chelydra > Chelydra serpentina. The sequence continues at coordinate 66,153,887 of JBAIAC010000002.1, read as the reverse complement.
CAATTTTTCAGTGTATATTCATGCTTTTCTTTTAAAAAATGGAGTAACATTGGTCAAAAACTGTTGTACCATATGATCCTGTGTTAGGGTGAGAGATTTGCAAAATAATTAGAAAATGTTTTGCATGTCAGTAAACTTGGCAGTCATCTGATGCTAGTGAAGGGTGCAGTTATTCTGTTTTACGTATCTTATTAAAATCCAGTGACACAGAATAGACCATAACAATTAATATAATTAAACTACTGAGGTAAAAGTTTGTAAACATGTTAAAAGTTGTTTTTATCTTTGTAGTTCTTTGTGATATGTAGACTCACCAGCTATGACTGTATAATAAATAAAAAGAAATGTAATATGAAAATTCCAATAAACATTTTCTTTAAGATTTTTTTTCAAATGAACAAAGTAAAATATTCTAAAAATAAAATCTCTGCTGATGTTTGTAGTGTAGATGCAGATGAAAACGAATTACATGGATCATGAATCCTAATCTAAACTGGTTTCTAATTAAGGTCCCAATACTGCAAACGTACCTGTGTGGGCATATCTTTATGCCTAATGGAACCCTGGCTGAGAAAGTGGGGCTCCATACTGGTAGATCTCTTTGCAAGAAATAGTATGGAGGCAAAAAAAGCACAGTATCTAATTTACGGCCTGTCTGCTCTTTCTTCGGTCAACTCAAATTTTTTCACTGACTGCAGAGGGATCAAGGCTGGGCCCGTAGGGCTCAGTACTATCTACCTATGTAAAATGGCACCCATCAGATGCTAAGGATATAAGCACTGTTATAAGAGCCTAGAAAGCTAGGATTGGGGCATATGGGCCTGATCCTAGTCCCACTTAAGTCTGTGACAAAAGTCCCATTGACTTCCGTGAGAGCAAGATCAGACCCTCAATTAGATTCTATAACGTTTTTAACATCCACATTAGTTAAGTTTGAAAACTTCCTTTTTAACAAAATATCTATACATATAAAGAAATCTTTTTAGTGTTTGAATGTTCATCCACCAGCTTGATTGAATTGTTTTTAAAAAAAATCATCATGTATAGCCTGGATCCTGCAATGAGAACCATGCAGCCTGAAGGAGGTCCACCTGCAGAGTTATCATTGCAAGGTCAGGGTTATGATGCTTATTTCATATTTTTCTCTATCTTTATTTGTGCAGTATGTCTACTTTTTAGTAATTTTAGAATACAAAGGGTGAAATCTGGTCTCACTACACCACATAATCCCATGAACAGTAGTAGGAATTTGGTTTTTGACTCCTAAAACAGGTGAATACTTACATAACAATTCTTTTTTTGTTTTGTTTCTTTAATATTTCATATGCTGTTCTTGTCTAATACTAAATTTCTGTCTTATCTGGCAACTTCAGCTGAGAGCACAAATGGTTCTAAAACTGGTAGTTGTAGGATTTTGATGGTGTGTTGCAAAGATCAGCCATTTATTGAGATACACTTATGCAAGAACGTGTTCTGATATTCAGTTCCCTCCTTATCATTTCTAACAGCTTTTCACACTTCAGTCTCCACAAATGCAATTGTTTTGGTGCAATAAGGGTTAGAAAAATCACTGTTGCATACTAATATTCTTCTAAACTGGACAAGCAGTATCTTTACTTTAACACTTACTGGATCAAGAAGTCTACCACAAGGAAGAATTGGGGCTTTTTAGTTCAGTACTTGTGAAATCAAAAGATTATTTTGACTGCTAATATTTGCATGAATAGTCAGCATATTATTTATATTTATAGGAGTTGCAAACTATTCAAACTCAGATGTACATTATTGATTTTAGGCTCCAGTCTTGCAAAGGGATTCTGCACAGGTGGATCCTCACATGCATAGAGTCCTATTGACTTGGAAAGCAAAGTGTACATTATTATACATTTACTACATCAGTTCATGTGCCCTTCAGTGTATCAACATTTTGGAATAAGGAATATTGTGTTTAAAATTTCATGTAATTGATATCAGATCTAAAAATCAAAGCATAATTGTAGGTGATTTAAACTTTTAACATTGTCCATCTTTCAGTTTAAATGAATCCTCAGTGATTTGCAACTAAGAAGCCAAATGTTGATGGTTAAAAATGAGGATATTATTACTGGTATATTAGTCTCCAGTTGCTAACTGCTTGATATTTGTGAAAAGTAAAGGTCAGATCAAGGTCAAGACTTTTATTTTCAAATAATGGCCAATTCAGCAATATACTATGTACGTAGTATTTTCTCATCCTGTTTTCTCTGTTAAATATAAACCTGAATATTTGTATTATTATTTTGTTATTAATGTATCTGATTAAATATATAGAATGTTCAGCATGGCCACATTAGTGTAAGAACTTCTGGAATTTCCTCACTTTTGCAGTGCTTTATATTTCAACTTTAACTCTCTGTTATTGCTAGAGGTATTTCATTTAATTGTTTAACATCTAGAACAAATATATGTGTCCCATAAATCTAATTTATGCAGCCCATAGGAAGTCTGGAATCTGTGACCTAGCACATATTTTCTTATTGTACCTTAAGAAACTCAGCTTTGATTAACTGTATGTGTGGTGGACTCCAGCAATATGCCTCTGCTTTTGAAATGGTAGATAGTCTGGTGTAGTTGGGTCTAGAGTGCTCCAAATATCAATCGTATGTGCTTTGTGTTGGGAATATCCTTGGAACAATTGTGTAATGCACCCTAGCACTGTGACTCTGTCTCTCTCTAGTGGCTGGACCACAGACGTTTGAGTGTTTGGGACTGGCTTCAGGCTAACAGTCTTGCATGTTTTAATTCAGACAATAGAGGCTCATTCTTTTAAATCCAGAGGTCCTGGATACAATCGTCATAGATGACGTACCATCCAGGGGCATCACATTATAATTGCATATCAGAACCTTCTATCACCAAACGTTAGGCATTATGCTTAAGTGCAGCATAGGTACAAATGGGCCCCAAGTCTAATTTTTAAATAGGAAGTGGTTTCTAGGGGTTCCAGTGATCAGCAAAACCGTGAAGCAATCCAAAAACAGGCATGAAAAGAGAAACTGAAGGTCAAGTGGACATCCATTTCCTCAGGGAGGAAAGCTATAACCTTCCCATTTTGTAAAAGCCGTTTGAGTCTCTTCACATGACAAATGACCAAACCAGACCTCCACTTTCAACTTTGAAAATCCTCTGAGATATCAGAGTCCTATTCTACAACTTTCCAATCCTGATCCCCATGCCTGTTGCCAAATCCTTCTTTCAAATTCACCCATCAGCTGCCAAAACATTCATCAAACTACAAAAACCTGGCTGCATCCCTCACAATAACTCCAGCATAGTCATCCCTGATGTACAGTACAGTACCAATATGTACCCAATGCAATAGTGGTATTACTTTGCACTTGCAATACACTGCAGCTTTGTCCAATGACCTCAAAGCAATGTAGTATATTGCTAAGTATTATCATCTCCCTTTTACCAATGGAACAACAGAGGCTGTGACTTGCCTTACATCATGCTATGAGTCCATGTTAGAATGCATAATAGATCCCAGATATCCTGACACCCAGTCCCCCACTAGAAAATGGTGCTGCTACAGCATTTCAGGTGTTAAGAGTTAGCTCAGTTGTTCTTGGTTTCATACCCTCTGAAACAACCAAAACATTTATGTATGCAATATTTTTATTAGAAATATCTGAACTTTCAATATTTATAAAGTTCCTATAGGAACAAAAGTGAAGGGATTTTTGTGCCTTGCTGTTTTAAATTAAGTTCTTTTGAAAAGGAATACCTATAATGTTCGTGTAATGAAATAAGTGGTCTAAAAAGTCAGAGTCCACTCTCTTGATGCAAGTTAGATTTTTCTATGATCCACCTTATCACCAGGTGTCCTCACTTCCTGAAAATCTAGTTTACAGGATATTAGAGAGTCCTGACATAACTTGCAGGGCCAGTACAACAATATGTTGCGATGCTGTGTGGTGTTGTGAGATCGTGTCACAGTTACCAAAGTTAATGCCGCTATCCATATTACATATATAATGAAGGTATGGCTGAAAATAATTGTTTTGGAAATTATTTTTTTAGTAATTATATCATCTATGGGATTTTTTAATCATCAGGTTTTCTTTCAACGTGACTTAAGATATACAAGACATAGATTACATTATCTTCAGTAACAGAAGTGCAAACACCTGGCAGATTATTTATCATTCTAATCAGTTTTTAAACTATTGGCCTTCATTACACAGCCCACAGAGTGCTTGTGGCCCACAACATGTATAATTGTAACCCACCATAAATTAGTAACATGGCCTCCATAATTTAGTGTTGCAGGAAGCTATTGTTTATCCAAAAGAACGTTGTTCTTATGAAAAGATGAGTTACTTCTAATATGTATACTAATTACTGAAAATTATTATATGACAATTGGATGTCTTCAGCCAGTCATAACAAAGAAATACTGTCATGTTGTCAGCCAATAAGCCTATTCCTTGGAGCATGCACTGGCAGTAACTAAGCTCTTGTTTTGAATAAGGTTTGAGCTTCCATAAAGCTGTATTTTACCTTTCTGACTTTATCCTTGATCTGGATCTCAAATATTGCTTATGACAATGATGACAAACAAATTAGTAACTCAGATTTACAAAGTTAAAAGGTTTGATAGAATTATATTAATCAGTAAATGAATGTATCATTAAGTAGTAAATGTTTCATTGTTATAAGCAATATAAATTGTGAACTCGTACTTTCATCAGTCCCAAAAGGCTTTAGCTGCTTTAGAAATTGTGCAGGTTCCATGAGTTTCCCAAGCAACAGAAGCTATTCCTCCATGTAAGGTGGCAGTATTTATTTGGATACTGCTGCCTTTTGAGCTTGTGTGTCACCATTACTACAGATGCCACAAACTGAGTATTTCAGTGCATTCGCTTAAATCCAGATGTATTCTTTCATGGTTGATTAATGTCAGTCAGACAGGGGTTACTGTATTGACAGTTTTCATTAAAATCTCAATTTTAAAATGTATATGAAACTACCACAAAAATTTTTCAGTTTGCTGTCCCAGACAATCAGCACTCTGAGACTTGCAATAGAAGTCCCAGGGCCTTGATTTTAACTTCTTTATTGTTGATTGGAGGTGTGAAAAAACTAGCTGTTAATCTGGCTTCTCATTTCCATATTTGGACTGGGAAAACAAAACCTAGCACAGAAGGCCTCAGAGAGAATGAGTGGTATCTGATTTTGGTTTGGAATTGATTTTGGTCACATTCAAACTTGAAATATCACAAAACAAATGCAGAGCTGTGGCACTGCTTTATTATGCTTGGGTACACTGGTTAACTGGGGGAGGATTTTTTTCTAAGTAGGTCTTAACAAATTCTGAGGAAAGGAAGGAGTGAGCAGCAAAATAAGGATAGTGGACTTCAAAAAATCAGAGTTTAATGAATTCAAGGAACTGGTAGGTAAGATCCCAAGGGAAGAAAAATCTAAGGGATAAAGGAGTTCAGGAGAGCTGGAAGTTTCTCAAGGAGACAATATTAAATGCACAACTGCCAACTATTATAGTAAGAGGCTAGTATGGCTCCATTAGGAGCTCTTGAATGACCTGAAAATCCAAAAGGACTCTTCCAAAAATGTGGAAATGTGGACAGAATGCTAAGGAGAATAGCACAAGCATGTAGGAACAAAATCACAAAAGCTGAGTCACAAAATGTGTGATACCTAGCAAGGAACATAAGAGGCAATGAGATTCTTTGTCTTTCTCTTGTTCCTAATTTAGTTAAAGTAAAGAGTAGGTCCTCTACTTAGCGGGGAAGGGGAGCTAATTACAGATTATGTCAAAAAGGCTGAGGTGTTTAATGCCTATTTTGTTTGTCTTCACTAAAAAAGTTAATGATGACCAGATATTCAGCACAATTAATATTAACAAGGGAGAGAGGCGCACAAGTCACGATAAGGAATGGACCAGTTAAAGAATATTTAGGTATGTTAGATGTGTTCAAGTTGGCAGGCCTTAAATCAGACTCCTTACTCCAGGCAAGGATCCCAGTGCTTACTTTCCCTCTGGGCCTCCTCCTTGGCTCCTGATGACCACCCTCCTTCCAGAGAATGATTTCAGACGCCTCCTCCTGCAGCCCGTTCTACTCTCAGCTTCTTTGTTTAATAGTGCTGTCCTGGCCCTTCCCCAGCTGGTCTTCATCCTCACTTAACCCTGGCCCGCCTCTGACATGATGCCTGGTGACCTAATTGACCTCTCAGGCCCTCATTAACCCTACCAGGGCTGGAAGGGACCTCCAGAAGTCATCAAGTCCAGCCCCCTGTGCTGTGGCACAACCGAGTACTGTTCTTTGAGTGATGGTCCCTATATGGATTCCAAACGTGTGTGCGCATGCACCCCATGCACCGGAGCTGAAACAATTCTGTAGCAGTATCTGTTTACCTGCACATGTGTTATGAGTCATCCTCATGTCCTCAGCCAAGGTTATAAAAGGCCAGGCAAGTTGACACTGATCCAGTTCCCTCTTACTGCCGCATGGCCAGAGTCAGAACCTCTGTTCCTCCGCGTTCTTAGCCTAGCTAAGAGAGTTGCTTATCCATTCTGCCATTGTGTACGTAGTTGTAAACAGAGATGACTCGAGCCTGCCAATAGCAGGGGGGCAGAGTGAGGGCAGACAGCTTCTGCAGTGTTACTGAGAATGCTCAGTCTTTGTGAACATGCTCAGTACAATCCAGGCAAATCAGGGGAGGAGGCACATGCCCCCTACACCCCAAACACATAGCCTCTGGTTATAGATAGTGTTTTTCTTGTTTATGTAGTGTATTAGTATTGTAGTTAGTTAAGTTTCCATTTGGACTTTTTCCCCCATTGGGGAGACCTCCCCGCCTGGGGATTATGCCTCAGCAAGTTGGCTTCAAAAACTGCTTCGTGCCCTCAGTCCTTTTCTGTGAGCAACGAGCACCAGTAATGCCTCTACTGCCCCGACGAAGCCCATGTCATCGTCCGCTGTTCCATTTGCCATTCGTTCCCATCCCAGATTCAGGAAGTCAGGGAACTTTGTTTCCGTAAGTTCCTCATGGAAGAGGCTATGTACTTATCTGTGCAGTCAGATCCAGGACCAGCAGATTTGCCGGAACGGCGTCCGTCCCTGCTGGTGAGCGCCCTTCTGTCTTCCTCCTGGGCACTGGATACATCGGTACTGCTGCAGCCTGACAAGCCCTGCTGTGGGCATAGGAAGCACAGTCATGGGCACAAGGGTGGATCCCAGTCTGGGACTGCCCCTAAATGCAGCGTTGCCCCCCTGAGCCTGGCCAGGTTGGGTGAGACATCGTGCATCGACTCGCTGCTCCAACTCCCAAGAAGTCCAAGACGGAGCACAAGGAGAAACACCCATATGATCCTCCAGTGCCGCCACCACCCACAGTCACTGCTCTGGTGCCGGCACCACTCTGCCCTCTGCTTGCACTACCAGCACCCTGTGATCTACTGTGCGTGGTTCTCTGTATGCCCAAGTGCCTGGAATCACTGCTACACACCGCAGAGCTGATGCTGCCATACCCAGGTTCCCCACTGCCTTCAGGTCCCCAGGGCACATTGGTCCTGCCTTCTCCAGTGGATGAACCTTTGCTGCTCCTCCCAGAAAGATGTGTGTCTTCCACCTATCTTGGACCACCAGCAGTTTTGGCTCCTCCACTGCCAGACCCATCCTCCTAGTCTGAGGGCTTCTGCAAGCAGGATCCCTCCTTCTCACTGGCCCAGTCTCACAGCCCATATCCCCGATGCAGACCACCCTATCCCCTGGCTTATGACCCCGCTGCCAAGCCGTTGTACTGGTACCCGCAGACCCACCACTCCCCGGAGACCCTTACGCTTGGCCATACTGGCCTCCCGGGACCTGTACTGGGACCATTGTGCACCATCAGGGACATCGTATTGGCCATTCCCGGTCTACCTCACACCTTCTTGATTTCCGAAGAATGTGAGGAAGTGGTGGTACAGTCAGTATTGCTCATTCTGCCAGTCCCCACCAGTGCCTCCTCATCGCCAGATGAGGTGCTGATCCCACCCTCCCTGTCCTCTCCCTATGACCATAGGCAGTACCACGAGGTACTTTGGCAGGTGGTGGAAGATCTTGGACTCCTGGTGGAGGAGGTCCAAGATATGCATCAGCAGCTCCTGGACATCCTCCAGCAGCAAGGGCACTCCTGGACTGCCCTTCCCATTTATGAGGCCATCCTGCAGTCAGTGCAGATGGTCTGGCACACACCTGTCTCCTGCGCTACTACTCCAAAGTGTGTGATGTGCGACTTTGGTGCTAAAGGAATGGACTTTCTCCTCTCCTGCCCACCCCCGAACTCCCTGTTGGTCCATACAGTAACGGAACTTGCTCGCCAACAACACCTCAGGTCCACCCGTCTGGATAGGTCAGCAAAGAAAATGGGCCTCTTGGGCAAGAAGGTTTACTTTTCTGCAGGACTCCAGTTTTGCATTGCCAACTACCAAGCACTGTTGGTGAAATATGACTTTCACATATTCTCCAAATTTTCGGAGTTTAAAAATTTGCTGCTGCCAGACAAACAGTTCCTGGCACTGCTGGATGAGGGGAAGCTCGTGGCCAAGGTGAGCCTTTATGCAGCAGTGGCTGTTGCTGACGCTGCCTTCCACTTCTTGGCAATTGGCATCATGCTGCATTGGGATTCCTGGCTCCAATCATCTGGATTCCCTAAGGCGGTCCAGACCACTCTTGAGGACCTCACCTTTGACATCCACAAGCTTTAACATCCAGAAGCTCTCCAATGACAAGATGGATGGATCCCTCCATTCCCTCAAGGATTCTCACACCACTCTAAGGTTCCTCAGCATTTACACCCCAGCCTTAGTCATCCTTCCACCCCCATCCCCACACTCCCTATCTTCCCTACTTTCCATGCCCGCAGGAGCCGCCCCCATGTCACCAGTGCTCTTAGCGGTCACGCTACTCTGCCACTGCCACCTCCGCTTCATCGACCCTGCCTGCACAGCATTTTTTACTCCCAGGTCGAGACATGTGAATCTTCTCCTAACCCTTCCCAGGGCCCCCATGTCATCTTTGGGGGCCCTCTTGCCCTATTCACCCACAATTGGGGCAAGATCACCATGGACTATGTGGTTTTGGCCATTCTCCATCAGTGGTACTCCATCAAATTTATCTCATTCCTCCCTCATTCACCCCGTGGTGGCCGTGAAGATTCCTCCTACCAAGATCTCCTCCAATAGAAAGCAGATGCCCTTCTCTGAAAGGGCACCATAGACCCAGTTACCTTTCATTACAGGGTCCGTGACTGCTTTTCTCTATGCTTCCTTATTCTGAAGAATGGGGAGGGGGCCCTCCATCCTATCTTGGATGCTCAACAGATTATCCCTTCCCTTCCCTTCCCTTCCCTTCCCTTCCCTTCCCTTCCCCAGGGAGCCTGGTTCATGGCTCTCGACATGAAAGAAGCCTATTTCCACATCAGCTTTACCCACTGGAAGTTTTTCCATTTTATGGTTGGACACTCCATTATCTGTTCTGTATCCTCGCCTTCAGTTTTGGAACCACTCCCTGACTCTTGACAAAAGTCTTTGCCGTCATCGCAGCCCATCTGCACCATCTCAGCAACTCAATATTCCCTTACCTGGACGATTGGCTCCCCGTTGCACTGTCCCGTGGGCATCTCTTATCAGCCATCCTGGTCCTTTGCGGCCTCCTCACCACTCTCAGAATTTGCATCAATGAGGAAAAGTCAGTCCTCGTCCCTACCCACAAGATCATCTTTATTTGTATGCTCCTGGACTCCATCATGGCCAAAGCTTTCCTCCCAGTGGACCATTTTGCTGCCCTCACTTCTATCATTACCACCTTGCGCCGCATCCTGCACACCTCTATCCACCAATGTCTTTCCCTCCTTGGCCACATGGTGACCTGTACCTCCGTGATACCCCATGTGTGCCTCCACATGTTCCATCTTCACATGTGGCTCCTGTCTATCTACAAGCCGCAGACAGATGACTTAGACAAACCTGTCCTGCTTCCCAGTGTTGTCCTAGCCTCCCTGGCATGGTGGACCAACCCATCCAAGGTCTTGGTCACCACCTCCTTTACACCTCCTCTCCCCCATGCCACTCTCACCATGGATGCCTGTTTCACCAGCTGGGGCGCCAACCTGAATAGTCAGACAGCCCCAGGCCTCTGGACCCCCAGGAGGCAAGGATGTATATAAATATCCTAGAATTGCGCGGTGTCCGTCTTGCCTGTCCGACATTCCTCCCCGCATACAATCTCACCACATTCATCTGCTCTCCAACAATATGGCTGGAGTAGTCTATTTTAACAGGGAAGGCGGTGCCAAGTCTCCCTCCCTCCGTGCAGAGGCTGTCCACCTCTGGAACTGGTGCATCAAGGACGCTGTCACGCTCCAGGCTGCTTATCTCTCTCGGGTACTCACAGCTCCCTTGAAGACACGCTCAGCACATGAACCACAAGTGAGAACTGCATAACCCCCATACCTTACACTCTGTTTTCCGCAGGTGGAGCACCCTGTGCTGGGACCTCTTTGTGACCAATGAGAACCTCAAACTTCCCCTTTATTGTTCCAGATGGGTCTTGGGGATGGATTCATGAAGTAATGACCTTCCCTGGGCTAGCGACCTATGCTATGTCTTTCTGCCCATTCCCCTGCTCCCACAAGTCCTGAGCAAGATTTTCTGGCACCAAGCAACAGTCATACTTATACCTCCCTTTTGGCCTGGCCAGTATTGGTTCATAGACCTCCTCCATCTCTTCCTTATGCTCCTGCTCTGCCTCTGCGCACACCCAGATCTCCTCACGCAGAAGCAGGGATGACTCCAGCAGCCCAACTCGAGCCTGCTCCACCTCACGACTTGATATTTGGATGGTGTTCGTGAGTACATAGGGTATGAGCCACTCTGATGCCCGAGGTCCTCATGCACAGCAGGAGACCATCTACCAGGGCCTGCTATCAAGTGAAATGGAAACAGTTCACCACCTGGGGGCACCACCACCATTAAGTAATTTAATTATTGTTTGCCCGCTGGACTCTGTATCCATCCCTATTCTCCTCAACTACCTTCTCCAACTCAAACTGTCAGGCCTCACCCACAACTCCGTTTGGGTCCACCTGGCAGCGCTCAGTGCCTCCCTCCCTCTGGTGGATGATTTTTCTGTCTTCACTCATCTGGCCGCTGTTGGTTTCCTCAAAGGTCTGCTCAACTTCTTTCCACTGGTGCTCAAGCCAACCCCTTCCTGGGACCTTAATGTCACTCTCTCTGCCCTGACCAAGCCACCCTTTGAACCCTTCTCTACATGCTCTCTCTCCCACCTCTCAACGAAGTTGATCTTCTTGGTTGCCCTCACATTGGTGCGACGTGTTAGCAAGTTGGCGGCCATGATAGCTGACCTTCCCACACACCATCTTCCATAAGGACAAAATCTCCTTATGTCTGTACTCCAAATTCATCCCGAAGGTGATGTCTGCGTTCCACCTCAACCAGTGCATCCACCTCCCAGTCTTCTATCCCAAACCCCATGTCTCCCACGGAGGAAGAACATTGCACTCTCTCAGCATCCACCATGCACTGACCCTTCTACCTCCACTGCTCCCGTGCCTTCCACACTTTGCTTCATTGCCATTGTCAAATGTTGCAACAGAGAAGCCCTCTCCTTACAGCACATCTTCAAATGGATCTCCTATTGCATCTACAAATGCTACACTCTCTCCCAGATACCTCCACCTTCTGGGGTTACAGCACACTTCACGTGGGCACACACCGCCATGTCATCCTGCCTCACAGATGTGCCGTGGCAGGACATTTGCTGAGCAGCCACATGGGGCTCCATCCACACCTTTACCTCTCATTAAACAATCACCCTTGTCACTTCTCACGAGTCCTCAAACCCACATCCATGCTGATCACTGCTCGTTACTCACCCACATTTGGGATCCATAAAGGGACGATCGCTTGAAGAAGAAGAGGAGGTTACTTACCTGTAACTGGAGATTCTTGGAGATGTGTGGTCCCTATTTGGATTCCAATACCTGCCCTCCATCCCCTCTGCTGTGGACTATGCTGCTTAGTGGTAAGAAGGAACTGGAGTGGTGTCGACCCGCATGACCTCTAATAAACTCGGCTGCAGACATGAGGACGACGCACATGTGGATCAATAGATACTACTACACAATTGTTCCAGCTATGGCGCACATGCACACCCACATTTGGAATCCAAATAGGGGCCACACATGTCAAAGAACCTCCAGTTACAGATAAGTAACCTCCTCAACCTAGACCATCCCAATAGATATTTTTCCAACCTGTTTTTAAAAACCTCCAGTGATGGGGATTCCAGAAATTCTCATGGAAGCCTATTCCACAGCTTAACTACCCTTATAGTTAGAAAGTTTTTCCCAATATCTAATCTAAATTCCTCGTTGTAGATTAAGACCATTACTACCTCTCCTACCTTCAGTAGACATGGAGAACAATTGCTCATGGCCCTCTTTATAACAGCCCTTAGTATATTTGAAGACTGCTATCAGGTCCCCCCCTCCACACCCACCATCTTTTCTACAGACTAAAATTGCTCAGTTTTTTTAACTTGTCCTCCTAGGTCAGTTTTTCTAAACCTTTTATCATTTTTGTTGCTCTCCTCTGGACTCTCTTCAGCTTGTCCACATCTTTCCTAAAGTATGGTGCCCACAATTGGGTACAGTACTCCAATTGAGGCCTCACCAGTGTTGAGTAGAGGAAGACAATTGTCTCCCATGTCTTACATACCAAACTCCTGTTAATACATCCCAGAATGATATTAGGCTTTTGGGCAGCTGCATCACACTGATGACTTGTATTCAATTTATAATCCACTATAACCCCCAGATCCTTCTCAGCAGTGCTACCACCTAACCAATTCCTCATTTTGTATTTTTGTATTTGATTTTTCCTTCCTAAGGGGGAGGTACTTTTACTTGTCTTTATTGAATTTCATCTTGTTGAATTCAGAGCAATTCTCCCATTTATCAAGGTCAATTTGAATTCCAATCCTGCCTTCCAAAGTGCTTGCAACTGCTTCCAGCTTGGTGTCATCTGCATATTTTATAAACATGCTCTCCACTCCATTATTCAAGTCATTAATGAAAATATTGAATAGTATCAGACTCCAGACTGACCCCTGTGGGTCCCCACTAGATGCAACCACCCAACCTGACCGCAAACCATTGAGAACTACTCTTTGAGTATAGTCTTTCAACCAGTTGTGCCACCCACCTTACGGCAGTTTCATCTAGACCACATTTTCCTTTTGTCACTTTGAGATTTAGACTACTGCAATGCACTCTACCTGAGATTACCTTTTAAATTTATTCAGAAAGTGCAGCTGGTGCAGAATTCAGCAGCCCACCTCTTAAGCAGTGTTTCTTTCCATTAACATGTTAAACCTCTGCTTTATGACCTGTGCTAGCTTCCTGTTCACTTCTGGAGTGATATTAAGATTTCGGTTTTGACCTATAAGGCCAAAATGGCCTGGGACCTATCTAAGAAACAGCCTCCCTTCTCATATAATATTGTCACAGTTGGGGTCAGTGGAGGCACCTGAGCTGAAACCCCTTCTGCATGAATTAGAGGAGGCAGCTTGCAGGGCAGTCTGTTAGGGCCCTGGACCTTTGGAACTCCATTTCTCCCCAGGGCCATAATAGCCAGTTTGTCAGCCTTCACAGCACATTGCAGGGCCTGCCTTTTCTCCCTTGCCTGTGAGGTGATGGTGTGGTAGGTCTGGGTAGAGGCTCTGGGGACTGGAGACGGGGGGAGAGTTGATTAATTTCAGTTGTGTTTATGTTGTTGCTTTATATTTGAGTTGATGTTGGGGAAACCCACAGGTCTGCTAATCTTAGTGTATTTTAAAAAATTGTCAAGGGTGCACAGAACATTGGGTGAGCACTCTTTAATTACATTTTGTATAAATATAAATAAATTAAAATTTTAAAAAATGTTCTTGCCATTGCTTATGATTATATTTTTCTCTCTGCTTAGTAAGAAAGCCACTTATATAATTTTATTTTACAAACAGAATACTACGATAACTAATAGCAGACTGCAAGTATATTTTCAAAGCTTAAAAATTGCAATTACAATTTTTCAGATTTTTTGATGAATACCAGTATTACCTTTTAATCCTTGTTTTAATTGTCCAGTATTTTCAGCAATAGGCATTTAGCATAAATCTTACACCGGGCAAATATGTAAAGTTAGACAAACCTTGCGAAAGCAAAATAAAATCACAAATGACATTTAGTAGGAAAACCATGAAAGGGAATTGTCTTTAATTAGTTCACAGTTGGAGATTTGTTCACACTGCTTATTTTAGTTAAGTCTTTCATTGGGGAGAAACAAGCTATTTAACTTTCAAGATCTTTGGAGGGGAGTTGGCCTTGAAGCCCTGATCTTGCACTCAGCTTAGAAATATTCTGAAAAAGGTGTATTCTTCTTCTACTGCTGTACCTAACTGTAAATACATAGTTTATAGATCCTGCCTTTCCATAACGTTTAAAAATCTAAAGCAAGTTCAAAGACCCACACACCCCCCAGGCCCCCGCCCTGACCCCTGCACCCCCGCACACATCCCAGGCCCCTGCTCTGACCCCTGCACACCCCTCTCACACACCCAGCCCTCTGCCTGACTCCTGCACCCCCCCACGACCCCAGCCCTGACTACAGCACCCCCCACACATACCCAGCCCCCCCACACCCTATGCCCTGACTCATGCACCCCCCACATCCCCACCCCCACTCTGAGCGCCAAATGGGAGCTCCTGCACACATCCCCACATTCCCACCTGCACCCCTCGCACCAAATGGAAGCTGCCCAGGTAAGCGCTCCACATCCAAACCTCCTGCCCTAACCCTGAGCCCCGTCAATCATTCTAGCTCCTGGTCGGACTCTACACCCCAATCCCCAGCCTGCTCCTTCACCCCCAGCCCTGTGCTCAGTGCACTCCCACCCTCAGCTCAGTGCAGAAAGAGAGGAAGAAAATGGGCCAGAACCAGGGAGGAGGTAGGTACCCACTCTATGTGGTCAGGGCCGGGACCCCAGACCAGCAGTGGGCTGAGCCAGTCCGGCAGCCGGGATCCCGGCTAGCAGGAGCCAGTGGATGGGACCCCTGAGCGGCAGCGGGCTGAGCTGCTCAGCCCACTGCTGGTCTGGGGTCCTGGCCGCTGGCCCCAATCAGCCCGCTGCCAGTCTGGAGTCCCGGCTGCAGGCCCCACTCAGCCTGCTGCCGGCCTAGGTGAACAGAACCCCAGGCTGGCAGCAAGCTGAGTGGGCCAGTGGCTTAAGATCTGCATTTTAATTTAATTCTAAATGAAGCTTCTTAAACATTTTGAAAACCTTGTTTATTTTACATATGACAATAGTTTAGTTATTATAATATATAGACTTATAGAGAGAGACCTTCTAAAAAACATTAAAATGTATTACCGGCACGCGAAACCTTAAATTAAAGTGAATAAATGAAGACTCGGCACACCACTTCTGAAAGGTTGCCGACCCCTGATTTACACAGTTTTCCTCTAGCTCAGCAGGCTATGAGATATCCATCCTTAAAAGCAACTCATTCTGATTACCAGCTTGCTTTTCACTCCATTTGAATTCCAATTTTATTTCAGCAGCTTCTATCTTTAAAGAACAAAAGCTACAAAACAACTTTTAATACTATACAAAAGAAGCTCGAAACCCTGGTTTCCAGTGAGCATTAAGCATTGATGTTTTGTTCTAGTAATTCATGAAATATTGTAAGGGGTTAGAATTAGCTGATATACTGAACTGACTGTGTGGTTTACGTAGGCCTACAGAATTCAGTGTTTTCTTTTTTATAATTTTAATGGATAGTATCGATGTTTAAGCATTTGTTCCAATTTTTATCAATTTAAATTTTCACAGTTGTGCATAGTTATGGGTGTTAAGCATTTTTTATCTCACGTTGAGATTCAAAAAGTTAAAGCTTTATAACTGTTAAAACACACATTGTCAACATCACATAAAAATATACAAAGTAAATATCCTTAAATCAAACTTTAATGAATTCTCAAGCAGCATTTTTCTTACTTTGCCTAGCCATAAATTTTGATTATCATTGATGGACATATTTTTTCATTGGTTTGTGTGTACAATGAAATCAATGTTTGCCAACATTTACCAATAAAAACTGAATCCTTCCAAGCTTAGATATATTGAACCAGAATGCACTGATGGTTCCAACAGTTTCTGTAGAATTTAGCTTTCATTTTAAAAGACTAAGTCTCTAGCCCTTTGGATCATGAAGAAAGCTTCCTGAATGTGGACTGACAAAGTGCTCTCCTCCTGGGTATGGGTCTACAGAGGTGTGAACTGTTCCATTAATCTAAGGATTGTTACCTCTGAAGGCTAATGATGAAAATTAAGCAATGTCATAGAATCTCAGGGTTGGAAGGGACCTCAGGAGGTCATCTAGTCCAACCCCCTGCTCAAAGCAGGACCAACCCCAACTAAATCATCCCAGCCAGGGCTTTGTCAAGCCTTTTGTCATTATTGTTCAAATAAAAAATGCATTAAGTCCAGAGGATTTGTTTACAAAATCAGTGTACATTTATTTCACTGGTTGTCACTGTAACAGAAACATGCATCTCTCATGTCTGATGTTCCACAAGGCGCAAACCTGTCACTTTTTTGGTTCAATGTATTTTCAATATAGATGTTAGAATATTTTGAGAGATTGTGAAATGCTGCAATGCTCTCAGTGTGCCAATAATACCTAGGTAGTTCTCAGCAAGCATGGAAAATGCTGTTTCTCAGCTGTGCCTATGTATAAGGAAAACTTGGAATCTGGATGAAAAATAAATGGCTCAATCATACCCAAACTTAGATGATGTCAGTGAGAAAAGGAAATAATTCAGAGGAAATGGGTGGAGCTACAATCTAATTGTGGATTGAGGTCATCCTTGTATTTCTGGAAATCCCCTCACATGCATGGGTGCTACCACAAGCAAATAATAAAGTAGTGTGTAAACTCAGTTTTCATGTTAGTCTCATCACTGCTGCTGGATATCCATGTAATAACAGTGGTAAGAAATGCATACTTTCATCATTGGTTTTAGTTAGTCAGGAGACTGTACCCTTTTCCCTTCAGATTTCGGCTTAGGCTTGGTCATCCATGAGTTGTTTCACTTTCAGCCTTGGCTAATGTATTGTGCTTTTTCTGGTTGACAGGAGCATGTCACACACGTGCTTCATGCTCTGTTTTGACTCCCTATCTGAAGCAACGACAAAGGGTCCTGTGGCACCTTATAGACTAACAGAGGTATTGAAGCATAAGCTTTCGTGGGTGAATACCCACTTCTTCGGATGCAGAAGCAAGGTGTGCTAATTTTTTCTTAAAGGTTTGAGTCTACCCTGAAAAGTGACATAAAATTGTCAATTTGGGGTTCCAGATTGATTGATTGTCTCACTTATTTCCATATCCTGTTTGTTCAGTTTGCAAGGAAAACCATTTTTTCTTATTTTTAGACTCACCAATCAGGAAAGGTTCTTTCCATCTCACGTATCATTGTCAGGAATAGAGGCTCTTCAGAACACATTACCATCTCAGCTATACCTGGACATCCCCATTGTCTTCACAACATTTCCTCAGTGATGCCTGTGCAACCCCATTAGACTTCAAAGTAATACCTGATTAGGCATGTTAGATCAATTTTTGTACAAATGTTATGTAACCCTAACTCTAAATTTTTACACACAGGGCTTGATCCTGCAAGGTGCTAAGTATATACTCCATTACTTTTAAAATGAAATTATTTGTGGTATTCTGCAAGTTACCTATTATGCATTACTTGCACAGGCTGTCTACTCCTTATGTCTAGATTGGATCAAAAGGCACTACAGTACCACAAAAAATAACCCTAATGATACATTAATAGATTGATAGACACATCATTAGCCTTGATGCTGTAAACACTTATCATGGTGCTTAACTTTATGCATTTAAGCAGTCCTATTGAAGTTTTCAAGCATATTCCAGTTCAATTGTTGAGATCTTCTCCCATCTGGAGATTTGTGCCTTTTGTGTACATCCTGCTGCTGCCAATATTATAATAGCATTTCATGTCTAACAAACTAAGTATCTCTGCATCTAAATATGTGAAAATTAGTTTTTCTTCAATTAGTAAAAGTTTCTACTCTTGGGTCCAGGCTCCTGAACAAAGCTGAGGCCAGGACCACATACGCTTAAAGTTATAAACTATTGTTTCCAGTTAAAAATGTCTTGCCATATCACGGGCAATAAATAGTAGGTACCTCAAATGCCCCAGTCACTAGCTCCTTGCTATCCACAGTCATTGCATGAACTTTTCTCAGTTTCTTTCTATGTACAAACCTACTTGCTTTCCCATCAATGTCTCTTCATATCATTTTCATCTAAAGCTATTTTACAGAATATCCTTTTGCTTTGCCAATGGATTTATGAGAATGTGTAAATCAGAATTAAATGAGCTGAAATCTAGTGTATGCAAGTTGAGATTTTGATGGGTGAATGTTGATGATTTGGAAGTGAATGTGGCAAATAGTAAATTATTAGTCTTCTTTAGTAAATCAGGATTATATATGTGCAGTTGGGGCTAAAATGATTTAATTATCTCCAACTATTTTTTTTTACTCTTCATAGTAGATCTTCACGTGTTGTAGCTGGCTTCCACAGGATTACTGATGGACTGCCCAATTTGTTATAAGGCTAAAAAGCCTGTTCTAGTTTTCCATACCCGTCTGCCAAATGAAACCTTCACCAAATTTTAAAATGCAGACACATGTGTTATACCTGCAAATAAATATACATTTACCTGTTGTGAATACAGACCCAACATTTTTGCCTATTTTGCATTCCCTGCCCCTATCAAACATGAGAATGTCATGATCAGGATATAAAGTTATTTGAATCCTTTCTTAATACAAATACTCTTCATTGAGATCTGTTTTATTGTACAATGTTCTACAAGGAGGTCTGTCTAGCCTATATTGAGCCAGGAATTCCCGAGTTTTAATCCTGACATTGACGATGAATACATGGCATTGATCAAGTCACCTAACCTCTTTTTTGCCTTATTTTCCAACCTGTAAAATGGGATTAATACTTATGACCATTCCTCTGCTGCGTTTTGATGTTTATTTAGATAATGTTTGTACAACACATTGAAAATGTGAAAGGCTCAATAGTTGCCTCAATACTTTATCATTAACTCAGATAATTTAAGATCAGATCCATTTGAGCCATGCAATGGTGATGGTGTGGAGTAATTTTTATTTTAAAACTTAAACTCAAGAAATATTTATAGTAAGCATAGAAGTTTATGTTCTACCTACCATATGTCAGGTTGTAGATGTGGTGCTTGTAATGGTTTATCAAGAGGTGGTCATACCGTTTTTTTATAGTAACCAATTCTTTTTGCGACTGTTGTCTTAATATGAATGAATGTAGAAAGAAAATATATATGAAAAGGAAAGTTTTAATACCAGTGTTCTACCTTGATGGCAGTGATAAAACTGGGAGGCTATGCCTCACTGTTTAGTGACAAAATTAATGAATATTATTATCCATCTCTCTCTTCACCTTTCCTTGCATCTACATTCTTTAGTAATATTTACTGACAATTAACCCTTTAATACTTAGCATTATATAAAGACATATAGTGATATTCTATAACAAATAAGTGGATGTTAATTTTAACATTTTCTGAAGTTTATCAGTTTAAAATTCTGAAACATATGAGTAGTTTTATCTGAAAATACATATCCATTGCTTCTGTGATATGATGTTGGATTAGAGCAACATAAATTGCTGATTCTGCTAGTTTTGTAGATCAAATAGAAGTTCACAATCTCTGCATCTATAAGAACTGCACCAGCATGAAAAATGGTTTCATAAGTGAGTAGCTTGATAGACCCTGTAATGTATTTCCTAGTTTATGTGTGTACCATTGCTTTGTACTGCATAGAATGCCAGACCCAGTCAAAATTTTGACGTCGGCCTTTAGAGTTTATCCTAAAAAGGTTTTAAGTCCTAATACTGCCACAGATAACCGAAATTCTCCTTTAGGCTAAGGAACTTTATGGAGTGGGTGGGTTGGTTGGTTGGTTTGTCAGGCTGTTTTTTGGAGGAGAAAATTGTCCTGTGTTCTCTTCCTGCTAATAGCTATGCAAAGTCCACACGCTTAAAGTGCACAGCATAACCTGACAACTGTGAAGTTCTGTATGACTCATGGACATGTTACTCTGTGGTAATGATTAACATTTATATACATCATTTTGTTAGAAATGCATTGTCTCAGCATATATCTCTCTTTGCAAGAGGGAGCCATATAGTGACTTTATCTTCCATTTTTCTAGTTATTAATGATGACTAGGGTCCTGAGATAAAACAATAGAAATAAGACCAGAAAAGGGAAATTTTTAATCAAGATTTATCCAGTATTAAATGCATGTCATTCTACATAGTAACTAGATCATTGCTGTTTGGCTGGCCAGCATCATGGGTAAAATGCATCACGCCTGTGCAAAGCATGAGTAATCAGGTTTTGTATGCAGCACCAGGCAGGTGTCACAGGGAATGAAGTACCTAGCACCCTTTTGTGCACTGTAAAGAATAATAAAAATGATAATAAAATTCATCCCAATACTCAGGCAGGTCCCAGAGCTACAGTCATTCAACCTATAAGCTGAAAAAGTAGTAGTTGCTGTTTCCTGTCCCCTAAATGGCATGTGAGCCACTGGACCTGCATACTTGTAGATCCTTTGTCATCTCCCTTGACCTAATCTGATTCCATTCACCTGTCCCCAATTCTGTGCTAACCTGCTCAGGACTGGCATGGACTCCCTTCCACAAGGCTTAAGCAATGTAGAGGATCATGAGTGAGGGTACACTGTGATAAAAGACCTTTGACACAGCCATAGCTGACCGAAATCATCTGACTCCAGCTTGCGGGGCTTGGGCTATGGAGCTATAAAATTTCAATGTAGACGTTCGGGCTTGTGCTGGATCCCAGGCTCTGAGACCATCCCCTCTCCCAGGGCATGAGAGCCTGGGCTCCAGTCTGAGCCCAAATATCTACATCGCAATTTTATAGTCCTGCAGCCCCATAAGCCTGAGTCAGCTGACTTGGAACAGCCACACATCTTTTATTGCAGAAACTAGGGGTATCTCTTATTGCAGTGTAGAGATGCCATTAGTTTTGTTCCCTTTTTTTATACTGATGCTGTGTGTAGCCCTAGGTATATCTCTTATCCATATTTAAATTTGAGTGATTGAAAATGGCATTATAACGGAAATGTTTGGGCAACTTTAGCTAATACTGAAGCAGAGAATAATTTAACTGGCATTCAGAGTTTTTCTTCCACTGAACAAGAGACAATCTGGGCAGCTTTTAAGAGATGGCACCACAGCCATTTGTTATATAACAGGTGTAGAGCTGCTCACTCTTGAGCACTCTGACAAGAAGCTGTTTGGTTCTGGGAATGGTTTACATTTCATCACATATGTCCTCTTGCAATCACTTACCAGTCAGTTTGAGAAACAAACAGTGCTCATCAAGATTGGATTTTTATGTATCTGTTGTTACTCTAGTCATCTGGAAATAGGTTATGCCTCACATCTTTTTGTCACAAGTTACAATTTTAAAATCTCTTCCCTTCTTTTCCAGGGAGCTGGTTCCCTGACACTAGTCATAGTGATGGATTTGAGTCAAGAGTTCCTGTAAGCCTTTCTTCCCGTTACATCTAGCAAATGTTCCTCAAAATGTAGAGAGAGTACAAAGCTTATGTGATGCTAATAGCTCCAACTTGTGCTCACCACTTTGGCTTCTCAGAACTTCTAGCCCTGTCAGTTTTGCTACCAACTCATCCAAATATCTTGTTTCAAAGGTATGGTCAAGTTCTCCCTGCAGACCCAAAACTTTCATCTTTCACAGCCTTGATTTATAGTGTGTTGCTTACCTCCAAAATATAGTGCTAGCAAGAAGTTCAGTGATTGTTTCTTGCCAGTCATAAGTCTTCCAAGAGGAAAACTTATGCTCTGAAATGGAAGCAATTTTCTTTATGGATATTGAATGAGGTCTTGCTTCAGTGATTAGCTCAGTTCTTTTCATCTTGCACCCTTTGTATCACTTAAGCACTCTTGACTTTAGTTGAGTTCTTTTAAAGTGCCTTTGGCAACAAGATCTGCATACCAGTTATTACTATGAGGATCTTTGGTATTTGCACATAGGACTGTATAAAAGATTTTAAAAGGGACTGTGGAATATCATTCCACTGATGTGGGAGTGTCACCTTTTTTGAATTTGAATCTATTGTTTAGAAACTTACAGGAACCATTAATAAGCCACAGGAGAAATGTTTTTGTACCACCTATCCTTCAAGACTTCATTTTTAGTGGCTATAACAATTGCTGGATGGGTTAGTGAAACACAAGCATTAATGGCTGATACTTTCTAAAGCATGTTCCATCAGGGTAAAGTGGTTTTAGAGTTCAAATGTGTTGAGTCCATTCTGGAGATTAAAGGTATATTTAATGAGCAATTTTGACAAATGAAGAGTGCAGTGATCTATTAGCAGCTAGAGAAATCACTAAAGACTCAAAATGAAAAATTATTTCAGAACTGATCCATTTTCAGTGCAAAAAGTCCAACAATTACTCTTTATCAGTCTTTCTAATGTAATTCCATTAGATTATAGTGGTTGCTTATGGAGCAATCCTGTCTCATTGGAAACCATTTTTGTATTAGCATTTCCAGTATTTTCCACCTCTGAATCTGTTTCTCAAGCATTGGCAGCTGGTGCCCAAAATAAAGGCTGCAAATGGCTATCTGCATGTGTGCACCTCTCCTCCTTCCCTCCCCGCAGTTAATCATATTTCAAAGTGAAAATATGGGACAATGTAGTGCTGGTGATTAAGGGAAGTTGATGGAAGTGGGAAGAAAAAGGGCACTCTCCTCCCCATTTCAAAATGAAAAACTGAAACACTTTACAGTTTGGAAGAAAAGAGCAGTTACCTCTCTGTGACACTTACTGTTTTCTCCTAGTGTCAACTTCTTCCCCTTCAATGTAATACTGAACTAATGAAGGATTTTAAATACTTGAATACCTTTTGGGTAACAAACACTGCTAAATATACATCATGAAGGGAATGTAAAAGACAGTTTTATAATACAGAAGGCAGAGATTCCAGCTACAGGAGAACAAATACTGAATCTACTTTTTAGTAATAGGAGGAATTAATTGAGACAATAAGAATAGCAGGGAAACTTGGAACCAGTGACCCTTTGATACAGTGGTCACTTTCAACAAGAAAGGAAAAGCAACATTTTCCAGCAGATACCACACAGTTACTGTACAGTTGTCACAAATGTCTTTATCTGTGTACTGCAATATCTCAGAAAACACTACATCATAATTGCTGGGAAATGCTAACATTTAAATGATGACCACTGTATTTGAATTCAGCATAGCAAGAAACTAACTCTCAGAATGCAGCAGAGCAAGAATATTAAGTTTTCAAGAAGGTAAATTTTGAGGATTCTAAATATAATTAGCCAGTTCAGAAAGGAGGAAGTATACTCTGGTGTATAAGATGGCTTTGGAAACCTAAAAGACATCATAATTAAGGAGGTAGAAAAGCAGCTCTTCAAACTATAAGAAGAATACAAGGAACAAGAAGTAGGCAATGTGACTCCAGGAGGGACTGCTGAAATCCTGTATTATAAAAACAAAAGAGGGGAAACCAACAAGAATGCATAGTCATCTATGATCAGGTAAAAAAAAAAATCAAGATAAATTTTTCTAACCAAAGAGACTCAGGAAAATAAGGATTTTTATTATAGCTGGTGCTCAGTACACATATTTAAAACAATAATTTCCATTATATCCTTTTAGTTTCATATGCTTAACACTTTCAGAAACATTAGCCATTGAGGCTGTTTTCTATGGTATCACAAGGTACATTTTCTTAGATATTTTGACTAATATTCATAGACCTTTTTAGAATTTGGTAAAGGTGAAAAAATATTTCTCACATTTTTTAAATTTTTCACCATAATTTTTTATGCAAGGAAAAAGCCAATATCTGAAAATGGAAACTTGATTGTTCATTAAAGGCCACCTCTACTAAATAATAATTTAATTCTTGTGCCTTAAGTCATTTCTTGTATCTGGTTTCACTGTAATAATTTTTGATATATTAAGCAAAGCTTTGATATGGATTAAAAATATCTTGAGAATGTATTAGCTTGATTTACAAAAGCACTGGGTACCTACAGCTCTCACTGACTTCTAGGAGGGATTCAGCACTTTTGAAAATCGCTCTCTGCCTTGGTTTATCCATTTATAACTGGAATGAATACCTATCTTAAGCCTTGATTCTGCAAATGCTTATTATGCACATGCTTAACTTGAAGCGTGTGTTCATGGGTTTGCAGGACTTGGGCCTAAAAGATGTCTTGTAAGGTTTAAAAGTCTTTAAATGGTTTGAGCCCTTTGGATGAAAGTTCTCATTATGCAATTTATTACTTATTAATGTTAATAAATGGTATGGTAAATACAGTATTTAATCACAGAATTGTAATTGTATTGCTCACAAGATACGTCTGCAAAAAACAACACTTTTAATTCCTTTCTCTACAACCTGACTTTTTTGTTATTAATGCCAATGAACTGGAGACGAGTTATTTGAATCTTAAATTTGAATAAATTCCTTTAAAAACAAACATAGAAGAACTAGTGGTCATTAATGCAAATATTTTTTCTATTCAAACATGTAATATACATACTGTGAACACAATCTGTGACTGTATAGGTAATGAGAGCAAAAATTATTGAACAGCTATATATGAACTAACTGAAGTTAAGAAAATGCAAGAGAGGTCAGAAAGTTTCATACCCTATGCATAATTTATGGTAGCATATTTCAGATGACAAACCAAGAACTGTCAAACTAGTTTATTATGCAATAATATTTTTGCAGTATGGTATCCCCTTATGGAATAATTGATGAAACTAAAGAAAACCAAATTCTTCACTATTTTATGGTGGATATATTATTATATAGAAATTTTTGTAATGGGACCTTATCCAAATTGTCGTCTTAACAGATGGGATCTTGTTGGGGTTCCACATATTTAGTTATTTAGGACTTTAGTAAACAGTGATTTTATCCAGTCTGTGATTGGAACAGATGTGATCTTATCAGGGTTCCACTTTTTTCCAGGGACATAAAATTGCCATGATTTGCTGTACAGTGCTATAGTTTACTTTTTGTGCTTTCAGAGCCAGAGTCCTTTTTAGCCAGGATTTGCCCTTGGGTCCTAAAACATCATAATAGGGAGTTAATGTTTTATTCTCTATTAATCCCATTAAATCCTTTTAATATTAGAGCATGTGTTGCTTTATAGCATTAACTAGTGTCTTGCACTCAACAGTATTTTCACAGTTTATGACACTGCTTAGGGCATTAACAAACAGCTGTTTGAATTAAATGAGCAGTTAAGGACCCTGTTCATTAACTCAAAAGTTTCATGTATTTTTAATTCCTTAAATCTAATGGTATTATCACCCTCCAAGAAATCTATCTTTGATTATAATTTGCTGAGACCAGTATTGGTTTTGGGGGCTGGGAGGTGTTTTTGAATAGAAGTCCTATCAGTGATGAATATCTCCAGTGAATCTGAACTCTTATAACAGTTTTATTCTTTTGGATTATAAAACTTTTAAAGTTGTTTGCAGCAGTTGTGATAAGATTTCCTCCAATTTTGTTTACTGATGACTTCATTTAGCTAATGTAAAGAGGCAGTTGGAACAGAATTATTTGCATTTGAAATGGCGCTATCAGAGGTTTGTGACTGACTCATTTACAAAAAAAGAGAAAATTGTATTTGGACAGTGATAGAGTGCCTAATGCAGTTCCATGTATAACCTATTGTTTTAGTCACTGGCTTTTCACATACTGTATAAGATCATAGCTCCATAAGTCTTTCAGACTTCACCTACTCAGAGAATAAATTATTTATCCTTACTTCTCAATCTGGGTTTTCCATATGCTCTTGATCATGAAACTACAATGCTGTAAAGGTATGTTTCCAGCTGAGACAAATCCGTTAGTGAATAATTTCATTATGGAAAAAAATCTCTTGGTTATAAACTATTGTATATATTTTTCTTCAGGAGGTAATTTAATGTATGAAAATTGCATTTGTAATGTATTTTAAAGCCACAAATCCAGCATTGGTTCTGCAGTATTAGTATCCTATTGCTCATTAAACTTCCTTTTTTACATTTTAAGGCCCCAATCCTGAAGACTCAATGGGATTACTTGTGTCCATAAAATTAAGCATATGTGTAAGTGCTTGTAGGATCGAGGACTAAGGGTGTGAAACATTAAAACAATTGTCTTATCTGCCAGCCCTCTGAAGCTTCTCTCATGTTCTGAACTCCATAAGCACAGAAATCAACAATGATATTTCAACTGAAATTAAAATATCTCCTTTCATATCTGCAAATTATCTCACCATGCATTTATAGAATCATAGAAGATTAGGGTTGGAAGAGACCTCAGGAGGTCATCTAGTCCAACCCCTGCTCAAAGCAGGACCAACCCCAATTAAATCACCCCTTTGTCAAGCCAGGCCTTAAAAACCTCGAAGGATGGAGATTCCACCACCTCCCTCAGTAACCCATTCCAGTGCTTCACCACCCTCCTAGGGAAATAGCTTTTCCTAATATCCACCTAGATCAGGCCTGCACAACTCGTAAAGCGGTGAGGGCCATATTACTCCAAAGAAAAGAGCTGAGGGCTGAAAGCCCCTAGCCCCGTGGAAACACTCCCCTCCTAGTGCCGCTCGCCCCGCAGAAACAACCCCTCCTTCCCCAGCGCTGGGGTGTGGAAGCCTGTAGAGGGGGAAAGAAACAGCGTGCATAGGGTGACCAGATCACAGCAGTAAAATAGGACCTGCCCCCTCCCCGCTCGGCCCCACTATCACATCCCTCTTCACCCCCACAGGGGTCACTATATTACTGCACACAACAGTCAATCAAGGCAGTTGTAGATAAATCTCTGCATTATGCATTTTTATATAACTTTTATATGACTTTGTATTGAACCTTGGTAATATATTATAGCGGGCCCCTAAGGTAGTATAATTAAGGTAAAATAAAAATGTCTTTTTGCTAGAAGTAGAATAAGATCTTCCCCCCCCACACTTTGTATTCAATTGCCCTGTTGAATGAATGAGGTGTGACTGAGGAAGGCGTGGAAGGCAGGCACCTCCAGACAGCTGCAACCCTTGGAGAGGGGATGGGAACCAGGCCAAGGACAATCAAACTTGTCAGGTGGGCTGACTAGAGAAGAGCAGACATACTGACGGCCTCGGGGGTTAGAAGCAGGCACCTTCCTTTGGGAACACCCTCTTCGCAGCATTGGGACAACCCCCAGCCCAGAGACAAGCAGCAAAAAGGACCAACGGACACAGTCCCAGATTTTGAATCTGAGAGATTTGCCCCCCTCCCCCCGCCGCCAGCTCACCTGCCTGCTCGCTGCTGGCTTCTTACCTTCTGCCGCTGCCCCCGCCCCCTGCCGCTGGCTCACCCTCACTCCCCAGCATGCCACTGGCCTCTTCACCAGCCCGCCCACCTGCCAGCCAGCCAGCCAGCCATTGGCTTGCCCCACCCCGCCACTTGCCTACTCACCCCCCGCCCCCCCGCGGGCCACACAGTGAGCCCACGCAGGCTGCATGCCTGACCTAGATCTTCCCCACACAACTTGAGACCATGGCTCCTTGTTCTGTCATCTGCCACCACTGAGAACAGCCTACCTCCATCCTCCTTGGATTTATATTATTATATTATTTATTTAGGCCAGAACATAGCAAATTTCTTAAGCAGATGCTTACCTTCAAGCACATGACAAGTCCCATTTACTTCAGTGGGTCTCCTTGTATGATTAAAATTAAGCTTGTATTTAAAGTGCTTTGCTGATTGGGTTCTCAGTACTTATATAGTGTCAAGCGTGTGCTAAAAACTTTACAGACTTAAATGAAAAGAGAGAAATCTCTTTCTGCACCCTGACCTCTTCCCCAGTCTAAGCTATTTAGGTTGTCCCTCTTGAAAATATCAAGCAGTTCAGATATGTCCAGGAGGCTATTGTATCTGGTTTATGCCCCTTTTATTCTCTCATCAGATTCTGTGCCTCTAGCATTTCAGAGCATGAGTTCAGCATTTCTGATTTATCTAGTGTAATCCCATCTTTTGTAGCTTGTTCTGGTAAAATAGTGGGTAAAATCCTTTTTCCATTCTTTCTTCACCCTCAAGTTTCAGGGACTTTGTTGTTCAAATAGGAATTTAGGAGTGTGGTCCTTTCTTCTGTTTGTTCTCCCTTTCACTGTCATTGTGGGACAAGCCAAATGGAGCAATTTAAAGCCAGAATGCTCCATCTGTGAGACCCTCTCAGAAAACACAGAAAAGGAGCTTTACCATGATTATTCTGCAGATCGGGGTCTCTCATAATTCTGTTAAATCTGGGCTGCTCCTTTCCACTCTCCAGTTTACAGAGGCAAGTGGCCCATGACTCCACCTCAGAAAAACCTGACCAGGAGACAGAGCAGAACAGAAAGAGGCTCTAAGGAGGAAGAGGACTTCATCCTGACAACACAGGGGTTAAGTCCTAGGGTGACAGGATCACAGCGATAGGCTACTGGTCCCCCCACCTCTCCACCACCAAGTCTTGAAATGGAGAAGAGTGCCTTGGGAAGAGAAGCAGGGCTCATGTCCAGCCCTCTTCCCTCCCAGTTTGAGTCAGGGAACTCTGATGATGAGACCCCATCCCCCAGTCAGGGGAAGTAATAACCTGAAGAGGAGGACTCAGCAGAATACATTTCTAGAAGGCTCTGTGCAAGGCAAACTGGAGAAGATGGTGCTCTGGGCAGTAATGCCTGTAAAGCACACCAAAAAGTCAAAAAAGGCCTGAAAGGAAAAGGGGAAGAAAAAATCCAGAAGGTATTCATACTCTGGCTCAAACTCCTCCTCTTTTGATGAAGGAGGAAAGTTTTCAGACTCCGAATCTGAGCAAGACTTGGAAAAAGTTCAACAAAAAAATTCTCCCCCTGGGAAATGTGTGGCCATGTTCAAAAAGGTTGTGGCCACAATCCAGATCCAGCCTGAGAAGGCTTCTGATGATAAGCATAAAAGTAAAAACCTTCCATCAAAATCCTCCTCCAAGGCTGCAGTTCCCCTACACTCCTCCTTTGAGATTGTAATCAGGAAGGAATGGGAAAAACCTGACACAGGTAAATGTATTCACAAACATGAACTTAGGTACTACAAGCTGCAATAACCAAAGAATGCTCTTTCTGAAGTCCCAAAGATTGATGCCACAATAGCGTCTCTGGCTAAGGACATGATTATTCCTACAGAAGGAGAATTCTTTCCTAAGGACTTAACAGACAGGAAAGTGGAAGCCACACTCTAAAGGTATTTTGAAGCTGCCTTGGCCATCCTTAGAGTGTCCCTCATAGCCCCATGTTTTGCTAGAGCAACTCTGTCCTGACTGGAGGATTCTAGGACCCTGAAGGACAGAGACCATCCAGATGCTAGCTTCATACATAAGAAAATTGCCCTGGCAACAGTATTCTTGGTTGATGCCTCCATGGATGCAATGAGATTCTCAGTCAGGGCTGTGACATCGAGCTCAGTGGCCAGGAAGCACGTATGACTATGACCTCAGAAAGTAGATGCTTACTCAAGGAAGTCCTGTGCTCATCTAAGTTCACAGGATCTCTCTTCTTTGGAGGAAGAAGAGTATGTAAGATAGTGGCAGAAAATGGTGCAAAATCAAATCTGTTCCTCCCCTTTCTGCTGAGTGCTCTAAGAAGGGAGTGCTAGCACTCTTTCAGGTAGAGACACTACTTCCACCCATTCTTCTCACAGAAGTACCGGATGAAGGATACCAGACCCACCAAGGGCAAGTATTGGAACCACCGTTTGACCAGAAAGCCCAGAGGTGGTCCCAAAGCCTGCAAGAGCCTAGCATGACAATGAGTAAACGTGTCTCCACCCAGACTTGACTTTAGAAGGGAGAATTTCCCACTTTACAGAGAAATGGTCTGTATCGACCACAGACAAGTAAGTAAAAGAGAGAGTGATTCAGCAATACTCCCTTGAGCTATGGGCTTCATCTCATCCCTTCTTCATCCAGTCTCTCATATCAACAACTCTGCTAAGTGCCAACTGTTCTGGAACAAGATCTCCCATCCCTTGGACATAGGAGTGACAAAAGGAGTTCCCTTAGAAAAAATGTTCTCAGGGTTCTATTCCATATTCTTTATCATTCAGGAATGTACTGGGAGAGTCAGAGTCATCCTTGACCTCAAGAGGCACAACAAAATTCCATATGGAGACCCTAGCTTCCACAGTGTCATCCCTATCCCAAGGGTACCCCCTAACCTCAGTGGATCTGCAAGATGCATATCTCCATATTCCCATATGCCCATGCTGCCACAAGCTTCTGGGGTTTACTCATGGCACAAATCACCTCCAGTACCATATGCTCTCATTTGGTCTCTCAATGGCCCCCAGGGTCTTTATGAAGGTGGTGATCACAGCCAGACTACTTATCTTTACCTGTTCTTGGATGATATCCTGATCAGAGCTCTGACCCTGGCAGCAGTACACAACCATAGCTCAGTGTCATCAGCTACTGGGCCTCCTGGTGTCATGCACAGGGATCACTCCATCTCATTGGGTATTTACAGGCCCTCCTCCTGAAATCATGAGATTACTTCCCAGAGCTCATTATAGATCAAGTGCTGGTTCGGAATCAGGTGTTCAATTTCCTAAGATAGTGGACAGTCCAGGGAATAGATGCAAGGGCCTCCCCATGTGTTTTCCAGACCTACTGATTCTTACAACCAACGTAAGCCTGAAGGATTGGGGAGTACATCGAAAGCCCTAGGGAGAGGACCTACATTATCAATGTCTTGGAGTTGACAGCTGACAGACTAGTCCTATGGAGGTTCCAAGGCCAACTAAAGGGAAATTACATCCTGGTTTAGTCGGACAACACTATCAATTGCATACATAAACAACCTAGGAGGGACAAGGACCCCAGTGCTACACGCAGAAGTGATGGAGATAATGAGATGTGCAGATTAGTCTCTTACTTTCCTAAAAAGCAATTCATATAAAAGGGGAGCTGAACCAGAATGCAGCTTGGCTCCACAGACACAAAGTCAGTAACTCAGAATGGTGCCTGAAGCAGGGTGTATTCAACTTGATCTTGCAGAGGTTCAATCTTCCATCAACTGACTTGTTTGCAAATCACAAAAAGTCCGAAATACTTCACCAGGGAAACAGATCCCAAGTCAATGGGAATGGATGCCCATTAATAGAGATGGCCCCAAGGCCTGCTATATGCATTCCAACCTTCCTGCTTCTAGGAAAAGAGATCCAGAAGATAAAGCAGGAACAAGTAAAGGTCACCATGCTAACCCTGTAATGGCCATGGAGACCCTGGTTTTCCAGCTTGATAGAGCTGAAACTGGGACCACGATTATAGCTATTGGTGAAAACAGACATCCTGTTCCAGGATTCTTTTCTCCACTGTCTTCCAGACCATCCACAACTAACAACCTGACTTTGAGAAGGAAGCACTAGCAACACTCGACCTCTCTTCCAAGATCATCAAGACTTTTATCTCACCCCGGAGAGTTTTGACGCTAAAAGCCCACTACTCCATCTGGTGTCAGGAGTATATTGTAGACCCCAGAGATCCATGGAACCCAGTTATTTTGGACTTCCTCCAAGATAGCATTGATAAAGAACTTTAGCCTAGCACTATAGCATACCAGGTATTTGCATACTATTCACAGGATCCTTGAGTTTTCTGGCAGAGAACCCCTATGTGTCCACAGTCCTCAGAGCAGTTGAATTGGCCAGACTGGCAGCCAGACCAATTTTTTCCCAAAATGGGACCTGTCACTGGTGTTAAAATCCTTAATAGCTCATTCCTTTGAACCTCTGACTTTAAATATCTGCATTCTATCTCTCCAGGCATAAAAATCTGTTTTCTGGTAGCCATTTCCTCTGCTTGGTGAGTGTCAAAGCTGGCAACCTTATCCATGCAGAAGCCTTACTGTGTGTTCTGTGATGACAAGGTGGTGCCAAGAATTCTGCAGTTGTTTCTTCCAAGAGTGAACTTTTCTCTCCATGCCACTCAAAAGATTATCCTTCCCTCATTCTGTCCAAGAGAACAGCATCTGATCGAGAAACAGTGGCACACCTTGGACATCAGAAGAACACTAAAGATTTACACTAAGCATACAGAATCCAATAGTAGGTCATGCTCACTGTTTGTCTCCTACCATCCAAAGTGACCTGGAGGAAAACATAAAATCATCACTGATAAAGTTTGCAGATGACACAAATATTGGGGGAGACAAGTGGTAAATAATGGAGAGGACAGGTAATTGATGCCGAGCGATCTAGATCACTTGGTAAACGGCACACACAAAAAATGTTTCAATACAACTAAATGTATACAGCTGGGAACAAAGAATGTAGGCCATATTTACAGGATGGGGAACTCTATTCTGGAAAGCAGTGACTCTGAAAAACATTTGGGGTGATAATCAGCTGAATGGGAGTTCCCAGTGTGATGCTGTGACCAAAAGAGCTGATGCGATCCTGGGATGCATAAACAAGAGATCTCGAGTAGGCATAGAGAAGTTATTTTAACTCTGTATTTGGTACTGGTGCAACCATTGCTAGAATACTTGTCCAGTTCTGGTGCCCACAATTCAAAAAGGATGTTGATAAATTGGAGAGCATTTAGAGAGGAGCAATGAGAATGATTAAAGGATTAGAAAACATGCCCTATGTGATAGACTCAAGGAGCTTTATATATTTAGCTTAACAAAGAGAAGGTTAAGGGGTGACTTGATTATAGTCTGTAAGTACCTACATGGGGAACAAATATTTAATAATGGACTCTTCAGTCTAGGAGAGAAAGATATAAAACGATCCAATGAAGCTAGACAAATTCATACTGAAAATAAGATGTAAATTTTTAACAGTGAGAGTAATTAATCATTGGAATAGTTTACCAAAATCATGATAGATTCTCCATCACTGTCAATTTTTAAATCAAAATTGCCTTTTTTTTCTAGAAGTTATGCTGCAGGAATTATTTTGGGGAAGTTCTATGGCCTATGTTATATAGGAGGTCAGACTAGATGATCACAAAAGTGCATTCTGGCCTTAGAAACTATGAAGTATCAAGGACTCAGAGCTATCCATTGCCAGGTGGACTATGCATAATAGATGTCTACAAGGTGTCAGGCATCCAAATTCATGAGAGAATCAAGGCATACTCCACGAGATCTTTAGCAACTTTGTCGGTTGAACAAGCAAGTGCTTCCATTGCTGAGGTATGCAGAACAACAGCTGCATGGGCATTGGCTAACACCTTTATAAGACACTATAAAGTGGACTTTCTGTCTTATGTAGAGGCCTTCTGGGGCAGGAAGGTGGTGCAGGTGGTAACCCAATAATAATAATGCCTTTTGAGCAACTTTTATGGGGGGATTCCTTTGCCATCTCATTCTATTTTGTTTTCTCCTTATCCCTCCCTTCTTTTGTTTCACTGATATCTGCTTCCCAGACATAACAGAATTGTATGAAATGCTGGGCTGCGGAATAGAAAATTCCTTCCCCAATAATTTCCTTTCTGCAGTCAGCATCTCCCAAAATACTGCCCACTGTGGATGGCTCATTAGCCAAGGGGTCAGCTTTTTATTTGGATTATTACTATGCAGACAATTGCTTGCTGTACATAGTTAATGAATTGGCATTTGATGTTGTTACTAATATCTTTCTATGAGTTTCACACAGCTTTGGAATAACTCGTCTGGTGGCAAGCAAGAGAAGGAAGTATGGCCAGCACATGCTGTGTTGCAGCTCTGAATTGCTTCTGAAAACTTCAGAATAGATGGGAGCACCCAGACAGAACAGAATTGTGGGAAATGCTGCTAGCAGAAAGGAAATGATCAGATAAGAAATTTTCCATTCCCAGCCTGTAAGACTTTGCTGTGCTGTGAAAAGGAGCTCAGAATCTAGATAGCTTCTTCAAGTTTTTGCATTCTCCACGCCAGCCAAGATTACTCCAGATTACTCTTCTTATTCTTAATGAAGTCCACAGATCCATGATATTGGATCTCTGCTTTGTGTAGCTTTGGAGAGAGACCAGACCTGTCTATCAATGGCAGAAGAGGAGTGGCTCCACTTCCAAGAAACCCATCAGATTTTTGTCCGCTTCTTCAGCTGCAGGAAGTCAGACCAGCTCCTCTCTTCTAGAGAGCACATTTAAAAATCAAACCAAACACTTCAGTTGGCTTAAAATCTTCAAACTCTCCATGTCTGCCTTTATTCTCCCCATAATTATTGAGACTCTCTACCTCCTCCCCCAGCCCATCCCCCTCTCACACATGTGGAATGCAGCATGGCGGAGAAGGCTAAGAAGAAAGGGAAAAGGGAAAGCCAAACGTGTTTCCTCCACCTCCCTGCTGATTGAGTGCCCGCATGGAGTTCTGTGCCTGTTCTGCAGAGACCAGGCCCCTCTCAGGTGCTCAGGCTAGAGAAAGGTTTCCTGCAGCCTTCCTCACCTGATCGGGAGACGTCCTGGAAGTGGTGGTGGCACCTCAGCAGCAAAAATCCTCAGCAGCCAGGTAGGGGCTCCAGGTCTAGTCCAGGTGTCGGCAACACTTATACCTCCCCCCATCCCATTAGGGTGGGATGGACGTGAGCATAGGTTTGAAGAACAATGTCAAAGGTATTAAGGAAGTTTCCCGCACTCAGTAATGGGGCACTACTGACAGGGATCCAGAGCAGACAAAGCAAGGAGAACATGGTAAGGAGATGTTGGGGCCAATGCCTCCATTCATTCTGCATCATGAACACCCGTTCAGCCTTGCAGCGAATCAGGGCTACTTCCTGTCAGCAACATCAGCCCAGCACTTTCTCCCAGTGCAGCATGCGGGCCAAAGAATTCCTTTGAACCTCCAGGGTTGGAGCCTGGTGCCCCCAAGATGGGGTTAAACTATATCTAGGACACCTGCAGGAATCTCCCTTGAACAAAGTGTGGAACCTTGGAAAAGCCCCCTTCTGGACCCAGTGCATCACAAGCCTCCAGTCTGAAGCCCCTCTTCCTCAGGATAAGAAAGCTGCTTGCAAGAATGACCACAAGATCCCCCACTCTCCAGGGCACTCTTGATATCAGATTTCTCTCACTCCATCTGAGGAGGATGAGGGTCAATGGAAGCATAAGAAAAAGAGATCTGAAATTCAGACCCCTTTCGTTGCCCCAGCAAAAAGCACAAATAGGTCTGGATCTGTCCCCTTCATCCAAATCATCACAATCTGAAATGGCTAGAAGGAAGAGGTCCAGATGACAAAGAAAAAAGCGCTAGAGTGAGTGAGCCCTCCCCCCTCCCACACACACACACACACACACCTTTAATCTTCTAAAAGTCTGATTGAGAGGATTCCTCTAGGAGGTGCTCTGGGAGGCACAAAGCAAAATTTGTTTCCTACAAGTGGCATAAATTACAATATTCCTCTTAGAAGGAAAGCCAGTCTTCTGACTAGGTCAGGGGAAAAAAGGAGGTTCGGGATATACTTTTCCTACGGATTATTTTAGCTTTTTGCTAAAAGAGGCAGTAACTATTCTATTTTCTTCCAGAGGAAATCCTTACAGGGGAGAAAGAGGAAAGCCAGTCTAAGAGGGAGAGTGAGACCAAGTAATATTGCCTCTCTGGTTCCAAGCTAGAATCTCATATTCCTATAAATCCTCTCTTAGAGAAAATTATCCAGGAGGAATGGGAGCTTCCAGGCAAGACCAAAAGACTGAATAGCATGGGTAGTTAGTGCTGCAATGTCCACCCATCAAAATGAAATTTGGTTTCTCTTCCTAAGGTTGATGCAGCTTTGTCCTCTCTAACCAAGCACATAACCATTCCCATGGAGGGGAATCTATCTCCAAAGTACCTCACAGATAAAAGGATTGAATCAGCAATATGGAAAAATGTTGAAACTTCATTAGCCATCCTTACAACTTAAGCTACATCTACCTGTTTTGCCAAAGCTATATGGGCCTGGGCTGACAATCTGACACAGTATCACTAAAATATGGAATAGTCTTTAGTCTGGGTCCATCTCATTTAAAAAAAAGTCCTTAGCTTATGCATCTGTATCTGATGCCTCCCTGGATGATCTCTGATACTCAACTAGGGCCATGGACTACAATATGATAGCTGACACATGCAGCTCTGGGACTGGAACTCAGACCCACAGGATAAACAGCTTTTAGTCAATTCAAGATATTTAGGAGGGTAGCTGTTTGGTGAAGCCATGGATAAATTGATAGTGGACTCACTGGAAAAATCAAGGAAAACCTTAGTCACCAATAGGCAATAGAAGAGAGATTTACAGATATTCTAGCATAGCATAGCATAGTCCTTTTGTGCTGGTCAGTATAGAAAGTCCTTGAGGAAAGGACCCAGCAACACCAGAGGAAAATGGAAGAGATCCAGGGGAGCACATGGTGGCAAAGATGAAATTTTTGATTTTGGTGCCTAAAAGCAAACCACATGACTTGCAGGCAGCCCAGTCCGGTATGGAGCCGCAGGTTAATGGTTATCTTCTTTAGTTTACAACTTTCTGGCCAGTAGTGACTTTAGACAAGTAGATTTTGAAAGCAATTCAGAGGGGATATGCTTTATATCTTTTCAGATACCCTGGGCACAGATTTCTCCCATTTCCCTTGCCAAAGAATCTTCTGCAGAAGAGACAGGATATGCAGATAGCCATCTTAGCTCCCAAGCAAATGGAATTCATAGAAACTGTCCCTTCTTTACAGAGAAAACAAGACCTTTACTCCATATTGTCACTAGTCAAAAAGAAATCAGGAAGCTACAGAGCTGTTCTCAATCTCAGGTAACTCATCAGATCCCTGAAGTAATCAAAATGGAGACCTTAAAACCTACACTAGCTGTCATCAAAAATTTGAAGTTTGCCTGTCTCCATACCCCAGTTCAACAGTTAGAGCATAACACTCCCAGTAAAAGTCTTTGCCCTTTGTTTTAGCAGCACTAGCACCATGAGTGTTTATGAAAGTTCTGGTATTGTTAATAGCAGCTTTCAGAGGTCAGGGATCCAAGTCTGCTATTTCCTAGATGACCTCCTTCATGCTTCATTCAGAGTCAGGGTCATAGGTAGTACCACCCTGGTGATAAGAATGCCACAGAGCCATGGTTTTGTCATATTTGGGGAAAAAGTCAATTATCACCTTCTCGGCAGATTCCCCATTTTGGAATGGAGACCGACACGGTTCTCTACAAAGTTTGCTTATTGTCGTCAAGTCAGGAGAAGCCAAGAAATCTTATCAAAGTAGTCAGCCTCTCAAGGGAAGTGCCCACTCATATGCTTTTATCTCTTCTAGGATCAATGGTCTGCGTGGATATTCTTCAGTGCACCTATGTTCACATGAGGCCTTTGCAGAGCTTCCTTATATCCACCTTTCAGTGAATGTATCTCTCCCCAGGGTGATTCTCATATCATTCAGATAGTGGATGAGTCCAAGCACATTCAAGTCAATAGGCAAATCAGTCAAGACAGTTGTTATGACAGAGGCAAGCCTCGAGGGATGGGGTGCTCACATGAGGTCAAGGACTGTTCAAGGGACCTGGTCCAAATGAGAGCAAACAGTATAAACTGGCTGGAGTTCAGGGCAATTCAGTATGGATTTCCCTGTTAGGCTGATAGTGACAGAAAATATCTCAGCCACGTCATGCATCAACAGACAAGGAAGAATTAAGTCTACTGTCCTTCAAAAGCTCACCTCCGAAGGATTTGGGCAAAGGAGAATCTGCCATCAATCCACTTCCTTCACATCCAAGGGAAAATGAATGTTATGGCCAACTGGCTCAGCAGTCAAAAGTTACATCATTCAGAATGGGAACTATATTCGGAAGTGTTCTACCTCTTGGTAAAGGAATTTGGTCTCCTTGCAATAGATCTGTTTGCCTTCTACCTGAATCAGAAAGTTCCAGCATTCTTCTCTTGTCAGCGGAATCACAGAGTCAAGACAACAGATGCCCTGTCTCAAGGGTGGCCAAAGGGACTCCTATGTACCTTCTCTCATGTTCCTCTTCTTACCAAAATGCTACAGAAGATCAAACAAGGAGCAGCATTGGTAATTTTGGTGGCCCCTTGGTTCTGCAACTTCCTTGACATGGCACAAAGACCTCCCAACTGCTTTCCATCCAGAAGGGATCTGTTAATACATGAGCCAGTCATGCGTCAGAATGAAGATTGTCTGAGCCTAGCTGCCTGGGTCTTGAGCAAAGCCTCTTAAGCCAAAGAGGTTATTCAGAAGAGATATCCACACTTCTAGCTTCCAGAAAGAAATTTACCAGCTCATCTTATTCATGGGGCTGTTTGAGATTTACCTGTGGGTGCCAGGACAAGAGTCTCGCCCCTACCTCTGACTCCGTATGACTGATTCTCAAATTTCTTCATGATGAATGCAGGCCAGGCCTGGCAGTTCAGAAACTCAAAAGTCAAACTGCTGCTTTGTCTAGCACTCTTAGCACAGCAGGCAAGAGGCAGATTTCATCTTACCCAAGTGTCCAGAGTATTTTTCGAGAATGGCATCTCTTCTACATGCTCATGAACTGCTTCTAAACTAAGCCCATTTGTTAAGGAAAGCATTAAGACAATAAATAAAGTACCCCACAATGCTGTTTTTAGAGTCACTTATCTGAGGGTATGTCTACACTACCCGCCAGATCGGCGGGCAGTGATCGATCCAGCAGGGGTCAATTTATCGCATCTAGTCTGGATGGGATAAATTGACTCCTGAGTGCTCTCCCGTCCTGTACTCCACCGCTGCGAGAGGCGCAGGTGGAGTCTACGGGGGAGCAGCAGTAGTTGACTTACCACAGTGAAGACGCCGCGTAGCTGAAGTTGCATAACTTAGATCGATTCCCCTCCCCCAGTGTAGACCAGGCCTCAGAGTAGAACCTCACTTTAAATTTTATGTCAGAAAATGAAAATTAGTACAGCTGTAATAACAAAAGACATTTATAAACAAAAAATCAGTCTTAATATATTGGAAGCATAAAGAATATCTGTGTAAATAAGCAAAAAAAGGTGATTATTTACCATATTATTTCCCCTCTATGTTAATATTTTAGACTTCATAGGTTACATTTAATGGTTACTGGAATGTTTAGTAAGAGTAGTACAAAGAAAAAAGAAGAGAGAAATGGAGGAAGAATCAGAAGGATGAGAAAGTGGATAAGTAGTGATGTGGATGTCTCAACAGAGGGAAATGATTTCTGTCTGAAAAATAGTCTTGAGAATTTGATACT
Organism: Chelydra serpentina; assembly: GCA_037349315.1. Lineage (NCBI taxonomy): Eukaryota > Metazoa > Chordata > Testudines > Chelydridae > Chelydra > Chelydra serpentina. The sequence goes on along the minus strand of JBAIAC010000002.1, from coordinate 66,114,406 downwards.
ATATACTACACATGCTCTGATTTCATTGATTTTCATTATTACTAATTATTGGATTTCGTGTATGGAATCAGACATGTATTTTAGTTAAAAAGTGTACTAGAATATTATCTGAATAAATATTCTATTGCTGTGCCTCTCCCACAAAATATATAGAAATGCAGGAAAGCATGTTCAAGAAATCTCACTGTCCCTTGCTCATGCTACAGGACACGCAATACTGGGCAGTAAGGTTCATCAGCTGCCATTATGCTGTCATTAGCCAAACATTTGTTATCAATGAAATGCTGCAGAACTATTGTTCCAAGGCTGTTGCTGTAAAACCGTAGTGCATTGTAGTTTGTCGGAGGTTAGTAGCACTTGTTAATTTGATCAAGGCTGAAGTTTACGGAGGATAAAGTAAACAATGCAAACTGCAGACACCATCAGTTTCCTATGGGCAGTGAAGTGTAGTTTGTTCCATTTACACTTCACAACAACATCTGATGGGCTTTGTCAGTGCTGCACAGAGTAATTAAACCTGAAATCAATAGCAGGCATTTGTCATGTTTACAGCCACTCTTTCTGCTGGGTTAAACTCATCAGTTTAGTGCCGTTCTGTTTTACTGCAGAGACACGCTCCATTATTTCTTCAGGTACAGTTGAGATATTCAGTTACATGCCCAATAGTTTGAATACGACAGTAAGATTAAAAGGGGCAGGCAAATGGACAGTTTTTGTAATTTATTCACTGATTTCCTTAAACGGTGTTGGATTTCCATTTTCTTCTACCTACCCTTTTATGAAACCCTTTCTACCCTAATACATTTCCATTGTCCAACAGCTGCAATGAAGGAAGCACTAAAATTGTATATAAGTTGACACAGAATATAACTTTACTCCAATCACAGGGTACTGCAATGAGCTAGTACAAATAAAGCAAAGTACTAGTTTCATTAGAACAGTGCAAAATTGTGGTTCAGATATCAGTTTTGTTTGTAATTCTTTTTCAGTAAAATGGGGTTTAGTTCACTATTTTTTCTTCTTCAGCTTCATTCAGCCATTTCTTCCTATATTCGTCTCCACCCTTCATTTTTTATGTTCCCTTTGATATTCTTTCTTGTCTTTTCCTCAATTTTCTAAATGATGGGGTCAGAGCTGCTGAATTTTATAGCAAGAGAGTTTTCAGTTCAGTGGTAATTTAGTTACTCTTTGGACTTGAAATTTGAGAGAGATACTTAGAGGAAACTGAAAAATTACATGCTAGCTACTTAGAGAGACAAGGTGGATTCTAGCTACTTAGACAGATTGAGATTTAATGTGAATTTTAGTAACCCATGTTAGAAATGGTCCTTGTCTAAAGGTCTGCTTAATATTACTGTGTAGATAACTTTGAGCTACAGATTTTTTCACATATATCAAGAGTTTCTAATGGTATGTTAATTGTAAGAGTGAAGTTTGACTGGTTGGTTATACTACCAAGATGTGCTTATACTATAGCTATATTCTCTGTTTTCCTGTACTATTGATGGCCTACCAGCTTTAAAAAAATGTTTTTTAAATGATCATACGTGTGATTTTCCAAAAGTCTCTCTTCTTGTATACATGCATGCATTAGATTCTAACACCTCGTGTTTGGGGTTGATAAAATTTACGTGGCCCGCCTACTCAGAAAGCAGTGTGCGTCTCCTTCTAAAGACAACTTACAAATAATATTTTGGGTAATGAAATGAAATATTTCAATTAGAGTGATCTTTACGCTATAGCACTTTACATCTCAAAATGATTCCCAAATATTTTACAAATTAACATACTGTACACAGGGTTGCTCCATTCACCACTGAAATGCAGCCACTCTGGGTGAAGAACAGCAACTGTTCAACACTGCATAGCAGCTTGGGACAGGAAATTAAGGATATCTCTTTATATGTAATTGCAGTGGGAAATTAAGTATGCTGAATGTAATTACCTGAGTTGGATTTTGGCCAGGAGACACATCTACTCATAGGAAGAGTTCCATGGGCTTGCTAATGACCAATTTGGGCAGGACTTTGCCATTTACATTTCATCCAAAAGGTAACTCCTTGAGGTGTACGATGCCCCCAACACCATTCTTGGGAATTGATTCAGTACTGACTGAGAGGAAAGACCATTACCTGCTGGATCACCAATGCTAGTTTGTTCAGCATCTAGGTATTCATTAGAGCACTCCTAAAGAAGTACTGACCAGTCCTGCCTTTGTTTACCATGTGAGATCTGATTGCATAACAGCCCGACATGAGGTGGCTGCAAACCTTATGAGCTACAAAACACAAGACAGTGAATAGCTTGTACAAAATATGTATTTTTCATTTAAAAATAGAATCTTTGTTCTCACGTGTAGGTAAGGATGGTAAAATCTGTGGTTTTAACAAGGGCAATGTATAATGAAGGGCTTCTGTGAAAAGCTCATGATTTTTCTACAGTATTACCACATAGCCAGTTATTTCCCATTTTGTATTTGTGCATTAGATTTTTCCTTCCTAAGTAAAATGCTTTGCATTTATCTTTATTTAATTTCTTCTTATTGAATTACTACTTACAGGTTTTAGACCAGTTCTCCAGTTTATCAAGGTCCGTTTGAAGTCTAATCCTGCCCTCCAAAGTGCTTGCAACCCCTCCCAGATTGGTGATATCCTCAAATTGTATACGCATACTCACCACTCCATTATCCAAGTCATTAATGAAAATATTGAATAGTAGCACACCCAGGACAGACCCCTGCAGGACCTCACTAAACACCCCCCCCCAGTCTAATCACAAAGCATGATAACTACTCTTTGGCTAGGTCTACACTACCCCCCCCTATCGAACTAAGGTACGCAACTTCAGCTACGTGAATAACGTAGCTGAAGTCGAAGTACCTTAGTTCGAAGGAAAAAGCACTTACCCGGGGTCCAGACGCGGCGCGCAGGCTCCCCCGTCGACTCCGCCTACTCCGTTCGTCGAGCTGGAGTACCAGCGTCGACAACGGAGCACTTCCTGGTTCGATTTATCGCGTCTTGACAAGACGCGATAAATCGAACCCAGAACATCGATCCGACGCGTTCGACGCGACGCGTAAGTATAGACCTACCCTTTGAGTACTGTCTTTCAACCAGATGTGCACCCACTTTATAGTAATTTCATCTAGACCACATTTCCCTAGTTTGTTTATGAGAATGTCATGCGTGACTGTCAAAAACTTTACTAAAATCAAGATAAATTATGTCTACTGCTTTCTCTCTATCCACTAAGCCAGTAACCCTGTAAAAAAAGGAAATTAGGTGAGGATTGCATGATTTGTTCTTGACAAATCCATGCTGGCTATTCCTTATCGCCCTAATATCCTCCAGGTGCTTACAAATTGATTAATAATGTGTTCCAGTGTCTTTCCAGATATCAAAGTTAGGCTGACTGATCTATAATTCCCCAGGTCCTCATCGTTCCCCTTTTTAAAGATAGCATGATTTGTAAACTTCACCCTAAAGTTGGCAAGATACAACCTCATCCTGATCTCTTGAAGCAGAGAGTTGCACAGCCAGTGGACTCCTACTAAGAACACCTTCTTTCTGGTCACCAAGAGTTTCTTTCTGGGATCTCTGTGCATTAAAGCTATTGTGGGTCATGGCAAGTTAGATGGTCTCTGAGGTACCTGGGATCCAGCCCATTAAGGGCTTTGAATATTTGGACCAGAATCTTCAAGCAAATCCAGAATTGAACAAGGAACTAGTGCAGTATATTAAAACAGTTCTGTGTGGGCTCTTATATAGAATACAGGCCATTGCATATTGAATGATTGGAACTTTTGTGTGGCATTTCCCACCATCCCCAGTTAAAGGGCCAGACTCATAATGCTAGAACATTTACTTTTATAATTGTATGACAAATATATAGATACAGATTGGATTATCAAGTATGGAAATAGAGATGATCAAAAAAGTAAGTGTATTTCATTAAAAAAATTTAAAGCAATTAATATTTTTCATTTTGTTTGAAATTTTCTGTTATTTTAGGGTGTTTTTTTCAATGACAATTTTCTGAACTAAATTTTGTTGAAAGTTCTTGAAATATTTTCTTTCCAAGGGGGATAAAACACTTTGTCATTCATTCATTCATTTTCCCACTTGAAAAATAGAGGGGGGATTAGAAAAGTTTAAAAATAAAAAGTGTTTCTTTTTCTTTCATTGTAAAATTGAAATTTTTCAACACTTTTTGACTGAAATGAAATTTTCTGCCAAAAATGTTTGTTTTGGCCAAAAAGGCATTTTCCATTGGAAAAAAACTCTTAACAGAAAATTTCTGACCAGTTCTGTAAGGGAACCTTAAGAAGAGAACAACTGAATACAGTGCTTAGTCCTTTAGACACTGACTTGTAGTTGTTCACAGTAGCCTGTAAATTTTAAGCTACTATTGTAAAATGAAAAAATAAACCTTAGCAAGGCCATGAAAAATTACCTTAATGTTTAATTTTAATCTTAATTATCAAACCAGCCTAACAGAATACACGAAAGCAACAAAGTAAAGAGTTTTGGCAGTTTTCAGTCATTCATTTCTGGACTTCAGACTTCCATGAAAAACCTAAGAAGAATGAAATGTTACACCAGAGGTTACACTATACAATGAAATTCCTTTGTAAAGTATAATTAAGAAAGCCAGAAACTTTATTTTTTTACTATGTAAATGGGCATTGCATTACTACATAAAATGCAAATTAAAAAAAAATCTCAACTAAGAAGACCACTGGGTGTCAGCCATGTGCATTATTACTATGTTGAAGTTCATTGATGCAAAATGGCTTGTCAGTGAACCAAAGTACATAATTTTGATTAGCCAACATTAAAATCTAAAAGATTGCTTCCGGAGCTTTTTCTTCAGAACTAAGTAACAATAATGTTTACCATCATCAAAGGAATGTTGGTAGAGTTAGTTAGTTAATGCCTTTACTGTATATCACTTTGAAAAATGAAAAGCATAGGACTCTAGAGCCTTACGCTTTTCAGACCTGTCGCTAGAATGCCACAAGATATTCTGGTGAATGCCATTCTCCGGGTAGCTTGTAACAGCCGGTATAAAATTCCACCAACCGAGAAGTAGAGGTGGCCTAGAGACAGACCCCCCTACTACATGTATTCATCCAGTCTGTTCTGATATTGGACTCTCAGGCCATCAAACCCTTGAGGCCTCGTAGGAAAGGACCAAATGGTGAATGATTGCTACAGCTGACTGTTTGGCTAAGTGTTAAAGAAGATTAGGACCCCAATTCTGCAAGCTGATCACTGTTGCTACATAGAGCTCCACTGAAGACACATGAATTAATTTGCAAGAACAGGGTTAAGTGCTAAATATTATTTTTTGTTACAGTGAAAGAAAATGTCATCCTGTAAACTATCATACTTTTCCAGGTATTTTAGATTATATCTATTATCATATTCTTTTTATAGAGCACAGTAATTACATCAGAATGTGACATCATTAACCCTGGAATCTCTGTATTCAGACCACTCTACCACTCCAAATAACTATGCAAACTATGCAGTTTTTTTCTAGGTATGTAGTGCAATATTACTTTATGATGAACTTTGTTGCTGCCTCCTGAACTCTTTCAATATAATTTTTTTTACAGCTGTATCATTTATAACTTTTGGTTATTGCATTGGAGTTTGAATTCTGTGGGCCAACAAGGGGCACATTATTTATTTGCGTCATCCACTCTTTGCAGCACTACCAATGCAAAGATACTATTCTTTGTAATTACAGAAAGAAAGGGTCTCTGTAGTGTTAAGTGACCTTTCTGTGAGTGATCAGCCTTTTCCTTCGGAGAAGTGAAAATGTACATTACTAAAAATGTGAGTAAATAGGAGGTCTTTATAAATCTCAAGACTGTTCAAATTGGAAGAAATAAATGGATATATAACTATAATGTTGAGTTTTTCCCATGAGAGTGCTAAAAGAAAAGCCATTTTGTCACTTAATCTGCTCTAAAGTATTGACAGGTATGTGTACTCAAATTGTGATGATGTAGAAGAAAATTTAATGAGGCAATAATAGGCAAATAAGTTTGTGTTTAACAGTCTAAAACTATGTTATGCTGAAAGCAATAATTAAATTGTAAACTGATTTTTTGTGTTTTAGACAAAGTAGATAAATTGTAGGGATCAGAGAGGAGAACCGAAAAAGTTCTCAATCCTAAACAATTTCAGAACCTTTTTCACAAACTTCTGAACCTCAATCCAGCTAAATTTTACATCTAACCTCAAATGGAATCCCTTTGAATTCATACATTTGCTTTGTTCAAAGCAGTTGGTTTCTCTTTTGCTGACTCAGTGGGACACTCCATGAGGACAAGGATCAGGCCTATCAAATCTCAGTTCATAATGAGGGCTCTAGATTGTACATGTCATCAATGTAGTGTAAGTAGAGTAGGGGCATTAGGGGATGGGAGCTGAGGAAGCGTTGTTCTAAGTCAGCCATAAAAATGTTGGCATACTGTGGGGCCATGCGGGTTTCCATAGCAGCGCTGCTGACTTGAAGGTATACATTGTCCCCAAATGTGAAATAGTTGTGGGTGAGGACAAAGTCCAGCCACCAGGTTTGCCGTTTCTTCCAGAAAACACCATCCTAGCCCCTATGGCTGTAGAAGCCCTCTACACCAACATTCCACACAAAGATGTACTACAAGCCGTCAGGAATAGTATCTGCGATAATGTCATGGCAAACCTGGTTGCCTAACTTTGTGACTTTGTCCTCACCCACAACTATTTCACAATTGGGGACAAATGTATACCTTCAAGTCAGCGTCACTGCTATGGGTACCCACATGGCCCCACTTTGCCAACATTTTATGGCTGACTTAGAACAATGTTTCCTCAGCTCCCATCCCCTAACGCCCCTACTCTACTTACGCTACATTGATGACATCTTCATTATCTGGACCCACTGGAAAGAGGCCCTTGAGGAATTCCACCAGGATTTCAATAATTTCCATCCCACCATCAACCTCAGCCTGGACCAGTCCACACAGGAGATCCACTTCCTGGACACTACAGTGCAAATAAGCGATGGTCACATAAACACCACCCTATACCAGAAACCTACTGACCACTATACTTACCTACATGCCTCCAGCTTTCATCCAGACCACATCACACGATCCATTGTCTACAGCCAAGCTCTAAGATACAACCGCATTTGCTCCGATCCCTCAGACAGAGACAAACACCTACAGGAGCTCTATCAAGCATTCTTAAAACTACAGTACCCACCTGCTGAAGTGAATAAACAGATTGACAGAGCCAGAAGGGTACCCATAAGTCACCTACTACAGGACAGGCCCAACAAAGAAAGTAACAGAACGCCATTAGCCGTCACCTTTAGCCCCCAACTAAAACCTCTCCAGCGCATCATCAAGGATCTACAATCTATCCTGAAAGACGATCCCTCACTCTCACAGACCTTGGGAGACAGGCCAGTCCTCGCTTACAGACAGCCCCCCAACCTGAAGCAAATACTCACCAGCAACTACACACCACACAACCAAAACACTAACCCAGGAACCTATCCCTGCAACAAACCCCATTGCCAACTCTGTCCACATATCTATTCAAGGGACACCATCATAGGACCTAATCACATCAGCCACACCATCAGGGGCTCGTTCACCTGCACATCTACCAACGTGATATATGCCATCATGTGCCAGCAGTGCCCCTCTGCCATGTACATGGCCAAACCGGACAGTCTCTGCTCAAAAGAATAAATGGACACAAATCAGACGTCAAGAATTTTAACATTCAAAAACCAGTCGGAGAACACTTCAACCTCCCTGGACACTCAATAACAGACTTAAAAGTTGCAATTCTTCAACAAAAAACCTTCAAAAACAGACTCCAACGAGAAACTGCAGAACTGGAATTAATTTGCAAACTGGACACCATCAACTTAGGCCTGAATAAAGACTGGGAGTGGATCGGTCACTACAAGAACTAAAAACTAATTTCCCCATGCTAATTTTCCCCCTACTGTTACTCACACCTTCTTGTCAACTGTTTGAAATGGGCCACCCTGATTACCACTACAAAAGTGATTTTTCCTCCTACTGATAATAGCCCACTTTAATTGAATTGTCTTGTTAGAATTGGTAAGGCAACTCCCATCTTTTTGTGAGCATATATCTCCTACTGTATTTTCCGCTCCATGCATCTGATGAAGTGGGCCTTAGCCCACAAAAGCTTATGCCCAAATAAATTTGTTAGGTGTCACAAAGACTCCTCGTTGTTTTTGCTGATAAAGACTAACAGGGCTACAACTCTGAAACCTGTTTCTCAAAAGTTTCTAGTGGCCTGCTGTGGTTCCAAAGCATTTTACCACCATCTTTTATGGATCTTTTGTCATGTTGTCACTCTTTTCCCTTCTTTAAAGAATGTGCTTATTTTCTATTCTGATGTTTCAATGACTAGATGCATTTGTCTTCCTCATTCTGCCTTTTTTGTTTTCAGACTCTGCTCATTCACATTTTCTCCAACAGCAGTGTTATTTATTCTCTTGCCTATTTTTGCCTTTGTATTTTCACTTGCACTCTCAATCTGTACTTTTTAATACTTTTTTACTTTTCACTTTTTTACATCCATTAATTTGTTCCTGTGATATCTTAAATTCTTTTTCAAGAACTTCCTTGTCAGTCAGAAGTGCATGGAGTCTTGATTCAGCTTTGTTGCAGCATTTTCCAGATTCCTCACTGTACTTTCTGATTGCTTCTTCAGAGCATTATTCTTTGTCCATTTCTGTCATGCTAACATTTTTTCCAGTCCCCCCCTGAAATTCCCTGACTCATGAGAATTTAATGGGGTCTTGTCTAAATTGATGAAAACCCTTCCTGAGCCATTTTAGAAAAGCAGAATTATAAGATAAATAATCATTCTGTGGTGAGGATGGGGACATAAGTTGAGACAGTGGGGGAAAGTTTGGAGTGGAAGCATAATTCCAGGTGTCTATGTGCACTGAATGATTGTAGAATCTGCATCCTGTGAATTTCCTTAGTAACTGGCATGCAATTAGCATAAAATTTGTGGCACCTACCCATTACATTTCACATGTCACTGGTGGAGTTCAAGCTGGCGCTTTAGCCTGGAACAAGCAGCAGGTAGAGACTTTGCAAGACCTAGAAGAAAACAACAAATTAGTTTTAAATTTAAATGTGATGAGTGCCCCTTTTGCCCAGCCTTTTTTGTGATGAGAAGGGTAAGTGAGGGTAGATTTGGGAAGGAATGAAAGTGCATTCAACTTACAATTCTGCAGTGGTTTGAGTTTTCATACCAAATACAGGAAGAATTGGTTCCACCAGAAAACTCTCAATCTGTAAGGAGAGAAATATTTTCCAAAGTAAGTTTGCTTAACCTCTGGAGAAAACAAGCAATTTCTCTTTTTGGTCTTCTCTTGCTCTTTTAGAATAATTTTTCATGCCTTAGGCCTCTTTTTTTTATGGGCCTTCTATACTTTGGCTGGTGTGGTCCTCAAATACCAGACAGTGGTGGCAATTAAAATATTGATGTTTATTTACCATTTGCAAGTTGTAAACTTTTCCACAGTTTCCCTAGTATTCTCTGAGTATATGAGAGTATTGTGAAGACTGCAGAAATGTTAATTACCTGCAAATACTGATTGTGAACATATTAATGGAAATCCATATATGCCCCTAAATCAAGGTGCTGTCCTGGAAGCAAGCTGTGTTTCCCACATTCCTCATAACTTACTAAGGGAGGCAATCATCTCTACATCTTTGCTTTTATTATTTCCAGGTTTCTAACATGTCCATAGTATTTGAATACTCTTAACAAATTATTACTGAGTTCAAGGATGATTTTTGAATGGGGTATGAATTTCTGCCCTTTGGTTTACTCCAAAGACCTCTAATTTGAAGCACTCAACTCAGAGAAACCAAATATCCCCACTCTGTCATTGTGAAAATAACTACCCAAAGACACAAGTCTTCCACCATGTTCTAAAGGTCACAAGATTTGAACTCTGTCTAAACTTTGGTGGAAGTCATCTATCTGCCGCCCTGACCGGGAAAACCGAGAGGTGTGCTGCTTGCCAGGGGCTAGGATACATGATGTGACGGAGAGACTGCCGAGACTCATCAAGCCCTCAGATCGCTACCCCTTCCTGCTTCTCCACGTGGGCACCAATGATACTGCCAAGAATTACCTTGAGCGTATTACTGCAGACTACGTGGCTCTGGGAAGAAGCATAAAGGAGTTTGAGGCGCAAGTGGTGTTCTCGTCCATTCTCCCTGTGGCAGGAAAAGGCCGGGGTAGAGACCGTCGAATCGTGGAAGTCAACGAATGGCTACGCAGATGGTGTCGGAGAGAAGGGTTTGGATTCTTTGACCATGGGATGGTGTTCCAAGAAGAAGGAGTGCTAGGCAGAGATGGACTCCACCTGACGAAGAGAGAGAAGAGCATCTTTGGAAGCAGGCTGGCTAACCTAGTGAGGAGGGCTTTAAACTAGGTTCACCGGGGGAAGGAGACCAAAGCCCCGAGGTAAGTGGGGAAGTGGGATACCGGGAGGAAGCACAAGTAGGTGAGTGCAAGAGGGGAGGGCTCCTGCCCCATACTGGGACAGCAGGACAATCGGTGAGTTATCTTAAATGCCTATACACAAATGCAAGAAGCATGGGGAACAAGCACGGAGAACTGGAAGTCCTGGCACAGTCAAGGAATGATGATGTAATTGGAATAACAGAGACTTGGTGGGATAACTCACATGATTGGAGTACTGTCATGGATGGATATAAACTGTTCAGGAAGGATAGGCAGGGCAGAAAAGGTGGGGGAGTTGTGTTGTATGTAAGAGAGCAGTATGAATGCTCAGAGCTCCAGTATGAAACTGCAGAAAAACCTGAGTGTCTCTGGATTAAATTTAGAAGTGTGAGCAACAAGGGTAATGTCATGGTGGGAGTCTGCTACAGACCACCAGACCAGGGGGGATGAGGTGGACGAGGCTTTCTTCCAGCAACTAACAGAAGTTACTAGATCACAGGCCCTGGTTCTCATGGGTGACTTTAATCACCCCGATATCTGCTGGGAGAGCAATACAGCGGTCCACAGACAATCCAGGAAGTTTTTGGAAAGTGTAGGGGACAATTTCCTGGTGCAATTGCTGGAGGAACCAACTAGGGGAAAAGCTCTTCTTGACCTGCTGCTCACAAACAGGGAATAAATAGTAGAGGAAGCAATAGTGGATGGGAACCTGGGAGGCAGTGACCATGAGATGGTCGAGTTCAGGATCCTGACACAAGGAAGAAAGGAGAGCAGTAGAATACAGAGCCTGGACTTCAGAAAAGCAGACTTTGACTCCCTCAGGGAACTGATGGGCAAGGTCCCCTGGGAGAATAACATGACGTGGAAAGGAGTCGAGGAAAGCTGGCTGTATTTTAAAGAATCCTTATTGAGGTTGCAGGAACAAACCATCCCGATGTGTAGAAAGAAAAGTAAATATGGCAGGTGACCAGCTTGGCTTAACAGTGAAATCCTTGCTCATCTTAAACACAAAAAAGCAGCTTACAAGAAGTGGAAGATTGGACAAATGACCAGGGAGGAGTATAAAAATATTGTTCAGGCATGCAGGAGTGAAATTAGGAAGGCCAAATTACACTTGGAGTTGCAGCTAGCCGGAGATGTTAGGAGTAACAAGAAGGGTTTCTTCAGGAATGTGAGCAACAAGAAGAAAGTCAAGGAAAATGTGGGCCCCTTGCTGAATGAGGGAGGGAACCTAGTGACAGAGGATGTGGAGAAAGCTAGTGTACTCAATGCTTTTTTTGCCTCTGTCTTCACAGACAAGGTCAGCTCCCAGGCGGCTGCACTCCGCAGCACGGTATGGGGAGGAGGTGACCAGCCCTCTGTGGAGAAAGAAGTAGTTCGGGACTATTTAGAAAAGCTGGACGAACACAAGTCCATGGGGCCGGATGCACTGCATCCGAGGGTGCAAAAGGAGTTGGCCGATGTGATTGCAGAGCCATTGGCCATTATCTTTGACAAATCATGGCAATCGGGGGAGGTCCCGGATGACTGGAAAAAAGCTAATGTAGTGCCCATCTTTAAAAAAGGGAAGAAGGAAGATCCGGGGAACTACAGGCCAGTCAGTCTCACCTCAGTCCCTGGAAAAATCATGGAACAGGTCCTCAAGGAATCAATTCTGAACCACTTAAAGGAGGGGAAAGTGATCAGGAACAGTCAGCATGGATTCACCAAGGGCAAGTCATGCCTGACTAACCTAATTGCCTTCTATGATGAGATAACTGGCTCTGTGGATGAGGGGAAAGCAGTGGATGTGCTATTTCTTGACTTTAGCAAAGCTTTTGATACAGTCTGCCACAGTGTTCTTGCCAGCAAGTTAAAGAAGTATGGGCTGGATGAATGGACGGTAAGGTGGATAGAAAACTGGCTGGATGGTCGTGCTCAACGGGTAGTGATCAATGGCTCCATGTCTAGTTGGCAGCCGGTATCAAGTGGAGTGCCCCAAGGGTCGGTGCTGGGGCCGGTTTTGTTCAATATCTTCATCAACGATCTGGAGGATGGTGTGGACTGCACCCTTAGCAAGTTTGCAGATGACACTAAACTGGGAGGAGTGGTTGATAGGCTGGAGGGTAGGGACAGGATACAGATGGACCTAGACAAATTAGAGGATTGGGCCAAAAGAAATCTGATGAGGTTCAACAAGGACAAGTGCAGAGTCCTGCACTTAGGACGGAAGAATCCCATGCACTGCTACAGACTAGGGACCGAATGGCTGGGCAGCAGTTCTGCAGAAAAGGACCTAGGGGTTACAGTGGACGAAAAGCTGAATATGAGTCAACAGTGTGCCCTTGTTGCCAAGAAGGCTAACGGCATTTTGGGCTGTATAAGTAGGGGCATTTCCAGCAAATCGAGGGACGTGATTATTCCCTTCTATTCGGCACTGGTGAGGCCTCATTTGGAGTACTGTGTCCAGTTTTGGGCCCCACACTACAAGAAGGATGTGGATAAATTGGAAAGAGTCCAACGGAGGGCAACAAAAATGATTAGGGGGCTGGAGCACATGACTTATGAGGAGAGGCTGAGGGAACTGGGATTGTTTAGCCTGCAGAAGAGAAGAGTGAGGGGGGATTTGATAGCTGCTTTCAACTACCTAAAAGGGGGTTCCAAAGAGGATGGATCTAGACTGTTCTCAGTGGTAGAAGATGACAGAACAAGGAGTAATGGTCTCAAGTTGCAGAGGGGGAGGTTTAGGTTGGATATTAGGAAAAACTTTTTCACTAGTAGGGTGGTGAAGCACTGGAATGGGTTACCTAGGGAGGTGGTGGAATCTCCTTCCTTAGAGGTTTTTAAGGTCAGGCTTGACAAAGCCCTGGCTGGGATGATCTAGTTGGGGTTGGTCCTGCTTTGAGCAGGGGGTTGGACTAGATGACCTCCTGAGGTCCCTTCCAACCCTGAGAGTCTATGATTCTATGATTTGTGGCTCAATGACTTTTTATGGGAAAGCTCTTCCCCAGCCCTTGATGTATAAACTAGGCCATCAACCAGTGTCCCTGCTGATGCTACCTTCTGTTCTAGGACCCAAAGGCTATGTTTACACAGCAAATAAAAAGCCAAAGCTTGCCCAGGCCAGCCAACTTGGGCTCTCAGGGCTTGGGCTGCGGGGCTGTTTTATTGCTCTGTAGGCTTCCAGGCTTGGGCTGGAGCCCAAGCTCTGGGACCTCCCACACCACAGCGTACTAGAGCTTGGGCTTGAGTTGGCTAATATGGGCCAGCCGTGAGTGTATAGTTGCTGTGTAGACATACCCAAAAAGAGAGAGGGAGAGTCTGAGAAAGCCAGATCCCAAGCTCTTTCAGGGCTTTGTAGATAAGCACCAGAATGTTGAACTGGACTCTGAACTGGATGGATTCTGTGGGTGCACTTTAAAATTTTCCTCTGATTTTAGAGGAATTACCAATTCCAGCATGATTCATACGCTTAAAATAGGGAATACTGCTCAAACGTGTAAACCTCTAAAAATGAGAATAAACTTTGTTACACTTTCTGTAACCACAGTCAACCAGGAAATATTGGGGTGGTGTACCCTTGTCGACCTGCCCCGCTTAGAAGGTGAATTGCAACATATTGTAATAGCTGCAGATTCCAGTTATTCAAAGTGCTTTCCCTCTTCTGTCTTACCAAACTGAGCCTGTTGTCTTGAGCAGCTTTTCATTCCGGTCTGTACTTCACACAGACATTGGTATATTGGGAGACTGCACTATGTAGCAGTTGTTATTATAGGAATGTATGGTGATAAAAAATGTTAATTGATTTGTCTATTGAGGATTTAGCAATTACTATGTATCATCTGTAAAGATAGCATCCTGAATCTCCATGTGACATTTCCCTTAGAAAACCTTTATCGCTATGGAAACTAAAATTAAAACAGAGTTGTTTGTTCTATATTTGAATAATATGAAACAAACTTATTTTTGATAGTCATTGTTCATAATTTAATAAGGAAAATGAGCTCTTTCATTGTTCATCATTTATATTCTGTTTATGTAACATGTTTGGTTAACATATTAGTACTTCACTGTATGCAATGATAAATGTACAGGTTATATTTTTGTTACTTTGACATGAAAAATAAGCTAGCTAGTAGGTTTCCCAAATTTCAGAACCCCATACTTTGGCTAAGTGCTTTAAAGAATTGTAAATAAATGAATAGTTGCAATTCTATACCCGGAATATACGTAAGCAGTATAAAATTATGCCTATTTTTACATAATTGTGTTTGATGTATTTTTAGGGTTATTTATATACCTTATGTAATTTTGTTATTTTTGTAGTGTTCATTTGTTAATATTTGCTTTATCTATCTATTGCTGTTTACAATGCATAATTTTTCACTGTGATTGGTTTGGCAGTCTGAACTGTATTGGATATGACACTTCCACATTCTTAGGTTCAGATCTCAGGAGAAAGAGAGGCTCAGATTCTGACTACGAAGCATAACAATTTAGAACCCTGGGGGAGCATCTCTAATCATGTGACCTGACAATTTAAATAGAATGTCATAGTCTCCAAGTTCCAGTTCCTTTACTCCTGTAACAATTAAGGGACCTTCACCATGCACAAGAGCTTTCTAATGGTTTTCCATTAGAAATAAATATATAAATACATCTCCTAACCTCTACATTTAAGTCAGTAATTTTTGTTGGTCTTCATAGGTCTATATCAGACAATTTTCCATGTGTTTTACTTTCTGAGAAAAGGTCATACAATTAAAGTTCTGTAGAAAGAATTGTATTTACCTTTTTGTAAAATATATACTCTTTTAATGTTCAGTGTTTATTCCATTGTGGAGCGTGAGTCACTCCCATTGGCATAACACAAAAATTGCACTTGGCTGCATGCCAGTGAGATGGTAGAATTCTACCAGCAACACCTTTCATCGGGTAAGGACAGCTTTCTATCTGGTAGTAGTTACAGAAAGTATGTTTTGAATTAAGTGTATTCCCTGGACTCCGTAGGTGAACTACCCTACACATGTCCATCTTTTCCATTCCCATCAGAGAGGAGGATGTGTACTGTTTCCATCACCATAACATACCCCAGTGAGCTGCACCCTGGTTTGCAGTGGAAAAAACCAGCATGAGCAAGGAGATAATCTTTGCCATAATACATGTTTTGTTTTGTTTGCTTTTGTTTGGGTTTTTTTTCCTGGGATCGGGGAAGGCAAGGGATGTTAAACTTCCTTAAGTTTTGACAAAACAAGCAGCACAGAATCCTTGGATGGTAATAAAGATTCCAAAAACTGTTTAATTTTTTCCTCACAGTCCATGTAATAATACATTGTAGAATTTATATTTTCAAAATTTGTACAATTTCTGTACTTGCATACACTGTAGAATTTGAATTGAGTACATTATGAAATTTCAACATACTCTAAATTTTGTTCTCAGCCAGTCACCATGAACTTACTAGTTTATCTATTTTTCGTGACTAACAAAACACAAAGCATTTGCTACAGTACTCAATTTTTAAAGATGAAAATGACCCGGTGTTTCCTCATACCATTTGACCAAGTATTTGGCCAGGCTGTCCTCTGGCTAAGGATGAAATTCAAGAGCATGGAGACTTTTGACTGCTCAGTCATTTGTATACAGTAGTGGTGACCTAGTTTAGCTTTTGTTGTCAGACCGTGTTTGAGTTTGGTTCATGCATTTCTTACAAATTTCTTAAGGAAAAATATAACATGACTTTGACTTTCATTGATTTATAAGAAAAAGGGAACAAAACATTTGAAAAACAAAAAGTTGCATTTCCCCTCATTTTATGGGTAAAGGATATTTTGAATGTCATTCAACTAAGGTAGTTGGTAGGATTTTGAACATTAATGTTAGAAATGTAAGTCTAAATAAGTAATTATGAAATATCAGACTTTAAATTGTATTTCTAAAGAAAATATTATTTTGCATGTTTTACTATAAAAACATTCCATCAGACATACCAACATTTTAAGCACTTTTCTTTTCCAAGATACATAATATATCATTATATAATCTTAATATTCAAATTAGCAGAAATGGCTCAGAAAAGAGATGCATTCTATTGAGAAACAGAGATAATTTGTCCTGTCCTGGTTCTCCTCCTATGTCTTTAATCTCTCCTTCAGTGTGTCCTTCAGAAGACTCGCCTCATCCCATCTCCAACTTTTTGTGGGGTTCCACAGGGCTCTGGTGTTCTTAAGCCCCTTCTTTTCTCCCTCTACTCCTTATCTCTGGGCAATAACTGTAAACAGAAGTTCAACTACAATTTCTATGATGACAACTCACAGATCTACCTCTCTGCCAAAGACCTGGCTGCTGTCCAAACTAAAATCTTAACCTGTCTCTCTGACACATCCTCATGAATGTCTAGCTATGAGCTCTACCCCAACATGGCTAAAACAGAATTCTTCATCCCCCCACCTCCGCAAAAAAAACCCTCCTGGCCACCTCCTTGATCACTGTGGACAACACCACCATCCTCCCTATCACTCAGGCCTGTAACCTGGATGTCATCTTTGACTTGGACTTTTCTCTAGATCCTCACATCCAAGCTATGTTTAAATCTTGCCGATTCTTTCTACATAACATCTAAGATACGGCCTTTCCTATCCATCCACACAGCTAAAACTCCTATCCAGGCACTCCTCATCTTGTGCTTCAATTTCTGCAACCTCTGGCCTTGATAAATGCAATGCTTTACTCATATCCATTCAGAATACTATAGCAAAGATTATTTTCCTAGCCCATTGCTTTGACTATGTCACAGCTCTCTTTGCATCCCTCCACTGGTTTCCCTTTCTCTGTCACATCAAACAGGATTTATTTGTTAAAATAAAGAAATTCCCAGAGAAAAACAAAGGGTAGGTCTACACTTACCCGTCGCGTCGGACGCGTCGGATCGATGTTCTGGGTTCGATTTATCGCGTCTTGTCTAGACGCGATAAATCGAACCAGGAAGTGCTCCCCCGTCGACGCTGGTAATCCAGCTCGACAAACGGAGTAGGCGGAGTCGACAGGGGAGCCTGCGCGCCGCGTGTGGACCCCGGGAAAGTACGTTTTCATTCGAACTAAGATAGTTCGACTTCAGCTACGTTATTCACGTAGCTGAAGTTGCGTATTTTAGTTCGAATTCTGGGGTTAGTGTAGACCAGCCCTAAGTTAAAATGGAGTTACAGTTGAGAGTATACATCATTAATTTAAGGTTAAATACACTACAGGGATAATGTGATTATTGCATAATCAAGCATTATGAACCCAAGAAATTCAAAGTTAATGTTAAACTTAAAAGAAATCCAAACATGTCAAGTTATTCAACTGCATATTAGAGCACCCCAAAAGCCTTAACTCTGCCCGGTAGAGGGGAAAAGATCAGATGTGCCTTTAAAAATCAGTTCAATCTAATCTGGGACTAGAAGTACTACACCTTAATCATAAATATATGGCTATTGCATAGTATCACTCAGCCGAGTGAGAACACTGAAAAGTAAAATCATTATAGGGAAGGGTTTATGATATTCTGTAGAAACTAAGGAAATTTACATTATCTTTTTTTTTACAGAGAGTTTATGAAATAGCACAGAAATTCAGTAGTTGCTATTTTAGCTATTGTTTTGTGGGCAGAACATTTATTAATAATTTGAACCTACAACATAAATGTACTCAGTGAAATCCTGACTCCATTAAATTCAACGAGAGTTTGCCATTGACTTCACTAGGATCAGGATTTCAACCCTGTGTGTGTGTATTGTACAAATGTGCATGACTGATAAAAGTTAAGAAAAACGTTAGTTATTTAAGCAGATATCTTTCAATAATTGTAATCAGTAATCTTTCTCTTTAGATTACTCTGGAGCAGATGATAAAAGAAAATTTGTGGTTAGCACAAGAGTATCAGATCTTTCAGAAATATTATTTAAATGATAAAGAAAACCTTATGGATCTCTATGATGATAGGGTCAAGATGGAAGCTGCAGTTAGAGATCAGCAACAGGTACAGTACTAATATAATACATTTGATTCCTTAACTAGTGATCTGTTTTCTAAAATGCATTTATTTATTATGGCTACTTAATAAAATTGGATAAACATGCAATCTATGGCCTGAATTCTTGTGGTTTCTGGCTGTTGTATGCTGTTTGTATTTTTCATTTGACTTGTATAGGACAGTATTTGTAAGAAGATGCTGTAAGGATAGGTAGGATCTCGTTATAAGGATATGTAGGGTCTCACTCTAAATCATCCATTTTTGGTACCTAAATTGTTTCTATACCTTATTTCCAGTAATTTCATGTAATTCAGTATTGCAAAGATCATCTTCATAGTACATCTTTTGTTAGCATTGTCGTTATATAGCATTGGGAGTTCGCTGACATCAACAGTCCAGCTAAGGCTACAATTCAGGAAAACACACACAAGAATACTTCCCTATTCAGGAAATCACTTAAATACAAGCTTAACTTCAAGCACGTGCATAAATCCCATTCCAGTCAGTTAGTAACTGCTTCAATAAATACCCATTATTGTGGCATGATGGCAGTTGTTTCATAGTTTAAGGTTGCAATTGAGTTTCCATTATGTCTCATTTTGCACCAACCACCACCCTTTTTTAATATTGGCAAAAAGTCATAGCTGCCTCAAAAGTGCTAGGTTCAGTCTGAGGCCAAGGAAGAATTTTTCTACAGCATACAAAAACACATTGGTTTTACTACAATGTGTTTTTAAAAAATCAAACAAAAAAGACAGAGGTAGAACCTAGTTTGCTGAACTTCCCTGACAACATATAGTTCCCGTGACTAAATTTTAATCAACTAAAGTCTCATTTCAAAAGTTCTTAACTTTTGATTTGTAACATGCTGTGGAACATCAGGTCAATGATATGTACCACATCAAAGAACAGTTGGAAACCTATGTTTTCAATTTCTAAGGAAATAGTGTCCATTCATTTTTTTTCTAGAGAGAGACTTCAAAATGTAAACCAATCCTTGGGATGTCTGTTGAGTGGAAAAAAAGATACATTTTCTAATATTCTAGTTGGATTTTAGTTGGGTTTTTGTTTGTTTTTCTTTTTTTATCTCTTGCATTTTTGAGAGTTAATGTGCATTTAAATCACTATGTGGCCACACCTTTAACTTTCCTAACAATTTTGGTGGGAAGTCTCATAAACTCAGTTCCTTTGTGCAAGAATCTAGTCCCAGTATAGTAACCATATTAAAAAGCAGGTGAGATTAGGCTACTTCCTCAAAGCATTCTTCTTTACAGGATACTCTAAAAGCATCCAAATTACCTGCTAGACTTCAGTATTTTAAATTTTTTACAAGCGCCTACATTTTCATCATACAAACACATCAGCTGTGCATTTATTCATCAACTATATGCATTCTGTCAACCATTCATCACTCATATTGAAATTGAATGTGTTCCACTTGTTACTGACAATTGTCAATAGGCAAGTAATCAGTGTATTCTTGTTGATCTCACAGCCTTCCATTTTTCAATCAGTAAACAGTTTTAAGAGTCAAAATGTAGGGCTAATCACTCTTTAAAGAAGGAGCTAGAGATTTATGATTTATGAAAATGATTAGCAATGAACCACATATATCCAGTGTGTGGCTTACAACTGCTACCTTAACTAGGAATTTTAGGGAAGTCTAGAATTTGACACTATGCCAGTGCCATCTAACAGAGGCACATAAACCAAGGGTTGGAGTTCTATGTAGGATATTAATTTCAGAGAATTATAGTAACTGCTAACTAACTTTACTTTTTGATAACCTTTAACTTTCTAAAATGAATAACCTGTCCAGCTATAAAGACAAAATAATTATATCAGCACCAGAGGGAGAATTTTTTCAGAAATGATGACAAATGGAGTAAAGATGTTGGTTACATATAGGTCCTATAAGAAGAAGGCATATTTTCTCAGGTTTTTTTTACTGATAAATGACTCACAACTGCAACAGAAAATAATTTCTGTAGGAGTGCCAGTGTAATGATTTTTCTAGCTGCTGTACTATACATATACATCACAGTGACATAAACATTTGAGAAGAAAAGAATGTATTCATTTCCCTAAATCTACAGAGCTCTCTTTTCCTTCTATATCTTAGATATATAAGTAACAATCAAAATTAGCAGTCACTTTTTTTAAAATGTTGATTTAAAAAGTGAAGTAGCAATTTTTGCCTTGTTCTATTAATTTCAACTGGATATGGCATTCACTTACTGCTTTAAACTGTTGAGAAATTGCTGTGTGCTTGTCAAATAGTTGCTTCATTCAACCCCAAAAGTGTCTCAATTTCAGTGATGAAGTACTTCCTTTATACCGTGTAGGTCTATATTATGGCTTTGCAAGCCTCTGGACTACGGGTTGGAGAAACATCTGTAGTGCTCCAGCACTGGTGAATAGAAGGGATATGTCTGTAAAAATATACCTCCATGGGCATTGAGGAAGCCAGGAGTCAGTGCTTTGGGGGAGGCAGTAGGTGGCACAATCTCCACACTACTGCTCACAGCCTCTCTAGATGGCTGGGTGTGGCTTAGCAGGAAGGAGAGAATCCTTGCTTTTATGAGTTGCTACTACTAGTGGAAGCATCTGCTGCATGCGCTGTGTAGTTGCTTTTTAATACTTTGCCTCCTGCTGTCTCCTTCTTCCCAACTCTGCCCCATTACTGTTCTCATAATTTTATTGCAAGTTTTGCAATATTTAGTGTTTTTCTTTAAGCCCCAGCTCCTGGGATCAAGTGCTGTAATTAGGTAAGAATCTCTGCATCTATTTAAAAAAAAAGAGTTTCTAATCCTTGTGGTTGCATAGAAAAGTTTGAAAATGTGACTCAAGAGAACTCTACATGGTTAAAAACCAGAGGACAAATGTAAAGAACACAACATTTATTATTTTTTAAATTTCCTAATCTTTAAGTCAATCTTATGATATTGGGAGCCAGACTCTTGATTTTCAAATGCTTGGGGTTGGCAGTACTTCTGCTGCAAAGTACTAATAGGAAGAACCTTACCAAAATATCTTCCTCACAGCTTCTGACCCCCTGCATAATCTTCTAGTGAGAGAGTGAAGAACAGGGAAAGATCTTTGAAGGAGTGAGTATAGGAGCAGGAGCCATTGGTGTAATGGGTGAAAGACTTGAGGGTGTGAGGAAGGAAGAGCATTCTGGGGCCAAGAGCTATGAATGAAACCCCTGGAGAGGCAGAGAGATGAGACCCAGGCAAAGGGGAAGGTATGGAGGAACAGTGAAAGGTGAGAGACCGCAGGGTACAGGGATGGCTCTGGAGAAGAAGTTGTTCAAGAACAACTGGGGAAGGGATAAATCAACAGGTTAAGGGTGAGTGAGCACACTGTGACAGGAGAGGGAAGAGAGAAAGAAAGACATGGAAGATAGAGATAGGAAAGGCTCCAGATGCAAGATGGGGCGGGGGTTGTAGGTGGGGAGGAAGAAATGCCAAGGGATTTTCTCAAAAGGGCAGAGGAGGATGAAAGCAGAATCTGTAGAGAAAGAGAATGATCTCAGAAGTGATCAGAAAGATGTAGATGGCTGGCAAGGAAAGAGAGGGGAGAGGCCACAGGTGTTAGATGAGATGTCATATGGAAGACTGTTTTGATGGAGGAGAAAGACACCAGCTGGAAGGAAAAGAACCTGAATGAATAATTGATTTTTCCGTTAGGTGGCTGAACCACAAAATAAAACTAAAGCTTTGTTTAGTTTCTAACCAAAATGGAATTTTTTCAGTTTTTCTCACCCAACTGAAAAAATGAAAAAGTTCATTCAGGTCAAGTGCTGATTTGAATCAGCATTTCATTTAGAAAATGTTGATTTGAAATTAAATGTCGAAACTATATGTTTCAAAAATGATGAAACAAAACATTTGGACGTTTCCAAAAAGTAGCTGTTTTGTTTTTTTCTTCCCCTTCCATGCCCCCCCCCCCCCAAAAAAAAACTATTCACTGCATTCAACCCAAATTTGTGAATAGTTTCAGTATCCTGAAAAATATATTTTTCAGCCAATTTACTCTAGAGGAGGTGCATGTGGGAAAAGACATCCCCATGAGAAAGAAGGGAATGGGAGAGGAAGCGAGAAGGGTTTCAGAAAAGCAGAGATGAAGAATGGAAGTAGAGGGAGAGGGAAAAGAAAAGGGGTGTCTCTATGGTCAGATTTAGATGAAGGGTGGGCAAAAATAAATAGCAGATTAAATTTAAATATGGCGAGACAGGCAGAGAAGGAAAACGAAAATTGTTGATAAAATTAATTAAAAAACAAGTGAGAGACTGTAATGTTTATTTTTATTGTGTACATTTCATAGAAAGCTTGGTTCCGAAATGTAATCTGAAGTACACTATTTGTTTTTATATATATATATATATATATATATATATATATGTATATATGTATGTATATGGGGAACTTGGTTCTTTAGGATTAGAAACGTTTGTGAGACCCATTGTAATGCTGGATGGAAGGCCATCTTCTTGTGTATGCTGGAAGGCAATAATCTGTTTTGGTTTCATGTGTGTATACAGTATTGATGCTGGACTTGTGTGTGAGTGCGTGTATGTGTGTGCATGAACGCATCTGAGAAGAAAATGCAAGGATGTTTGAAACCTTATGATCTTGGTGCACATTATTACAAAAATGTGCAAATCATTCTCAAAGGGGGTAATTAATTCTAGGGTATTATGCAACACTGAAGCACTGTGTTAAGGATTTAGCCCAGGATTTTCAAAAATAGGGATTTATAAATAAGCTTTTGAATACATATATTTCAAAAGTGCTGGCCAACCACTGACATTTATTTTTTTAAAAAATCATAAGTACTATTTGAAAGTTTTTGAAGTATATCCTCAGTTCAGTGGCAAAGGCATTAGAGTCTCCAACAGTAATCCTATCTCTCTCTGTTGTTGACATGTAATGGCAATATGACTTAGATTAACTAGATTAGGTCTAAATTTAAGATTTCTTTGACATAATTCATTTATCTAACCAGTTCTCTACTGTTGAAAGACAATACTGCTTTATGGGGTGGAGAGGGAGGTTGTTGAACAGCTGCTTTTCAGAGTTAAAAGTCATAATATTTAGTTACATTTTACTTTTGTAAATTAATTTTTATTAATAAAGGTGCTTTGGTGCACATATAATTACCAGTGAAAAGCATTTACATTTATCTTGATATCTGAATTCTTTGGACAGCATCAAAAATCGCTTAGCGCATGAGCAATCTATAACTTAAACCCCAAGTACCAAGACTAAGTATTATTCAACGGATGGATTAATTCAGTTGGCCCCTTTTACGTGTTTGTCAGCTGCCCAGTAGCACTCCTGCTATGTCACATGTTCTGACTTTATTATTTACATATGTCCCACTATTTCTTTCTTCTCTTCTGGATAACTTTGGAGATAAGCAGTTGAACTCTCTGACAAAACTCAGCATTTGTTATAAATTCATTCCATTTAATATCCACTATTTTCCTGTGGCATTTGCTTTCAAAGGCATTTAGACAACTGTCAGTACCTTTGGTGGATTTCCAGCTTTCATATCCATATGTTCTTCTTCAAGGAATGTCTCTGTGGTGCTTCACTTTGGGTGTCTTGGTGCCCTATGCTTGTAATCAGAGATTTGTGGTAGCAGTACCCAGTTGGGTGTGCACATGCCGTAGCCATCTCGTGCTGCTCCGAGCACTTACATAGTGGTGCGCAGCCAACCATTCCCCAGGTCCTTCTCTACCACCTTTGGCTTGAGTCAAAGTGATCAGCAGCACCCTCTCTTACATCAGATAAGATTTACCGTAGTTAGTTCATAGTGATAGTTTTAGCTTAGTTGTAGTTAATTTTCCCTATGTATTGCCTTACTTTAATTTCTTAAATTAAAAACAAAATATTCTTTTACCATCCCTATCTACCCCTGCCTCTCCGGCAGGCATACAGCCTTTGCCTCAATAGGGTTTACCACTTATTTTTCTCTGAGACCGGCTCTCTCAGGCATGCCTTTAAAGGCAGGCCATACCTGTCTCTGATGGCCACGCTCAGTGTGTCCGCTGCCTTGGCGAGACACACGTTACTCAAAAGTGACCGCACCACAGAAATCTGACAGCTAGGACTTGAAAAGGCAGGGATCTTCAACTGAAGCTCCTCATGATGGAGAAATCACTCAGATCAGCCTCTAACCCCAAGTCCAGGTCACCCCCTAGCCAATGGTTGCCAACGGCAGCCTCTGACAGGGACTCCTCTTCAACATCGGCTGTCAAGGAGCCTACTTCTAGAAAGGCTACAAAAAAGCTGGCGCAGACATCCCAGCACTGATAATAGCCTAAACAGAAGTGACCTCCAACAGAAAAATCTGCCACGGTACCGACGGCACTGAGAGCATTGGACCGCGAGGCACTGGGAATGTCCGGCACCAAGAGTTCCCGAAGAGCTAAAGACCCTGTGCAGGCAGGCATTAATGGAGGTTCACACAGCAAAGTGAAACCTTCCAGCTCGGTGCCCATGGAGCTGAAGATGATCTCGGCACCAAGCCGTACAGTGGCGCCACCTGCTGTACTGATGCCGCACAGCTGTAAATCCTCGGCACCAGCAGCTTCTACTCAGGCTCCCAGGCTGTCCACCATGCTGTCCCCAGCACTGAATCTCATGGTACAGCAGCAGTTCTTAAGATACACGGACGTGGTAGTGGCTTCAACACCTGAATCTCTTCTACGTGGCACTGAAGGTACCCCATCCAGATCGGTACAAGCCAGCTGACTGGTCCCTGCAGATCAGCCCGCCCCCGCATCTCCAGTGATGAGGAAGAAGAGGATGATGCAGTGATGTATATTCCTCATCATTCCTCATCAAAGCCAGGACCATTTCATCACCAACCACCTGCAGATATACGAGGATGGTATGGTCACCCATGGGCAGCACCCTCCATACCATTTCCACCTAACTGTTCATACTGGGATCCATGGGCAATGTATAGGGCCCAAAACTGCAGGCCACCTAGGTCCAGAACAGCCCAGTCCCCTTCATCTACTGCCCTGGCACACTCTGAAACACAAGAGGAAGACACTGAGGAACTCGAGGACACAGCTGAACATGACACTTTGGCACCTACTCACCTCTCATCTTCATTGCTAGACGAAACCATAATTCCACCACCCCCTACTACAGGAGATGATTTCAGATACTTTGAGGACCTCTTCAAAGGGGTTACAGAATCCATAGACATTTCGTTGGCACAGCTATCAGAAGCCCAACATAAGCTCACGGACATACTCCAGGCATCCCCATTGGCAAAGATAGCCTTGACGATAAATGAGCTATTATGGAGCCTGCAAAAATCATCTGGCAGACTCCAGCTACTGCACCACCCTCTGACAAAAAATATTACGTGCCAGCAAAAGGAGCTGAATTTTTATTCACACACCCTGCACCAAACTCCTTAGTGGTGGAGGCGGTCAATCAAAGAGGGGAAACAACACCAGTCCCGAATGACCCCAAATGGGAAGAATTGGAAAAGGCTAGACCTTTTGAAGTGGAAAGCCTATTCCTCAGCTATGTTTCAGTTCCGCATAGCTAACTATTCGGCCCTATTGGCTAAATATACACACAAGCTGTTCTCCAAAATGTCAACCTTTATTGAAAATTTGCCAGATGACAAAAAAGAAGAGTATGAAGCAAACATTTCTGAAGGGTCTCTTATAGTCAGGACAGCCCTCCAGGCTTCCCTTGACTCTGCAGATACAGCAGCACGACCCATTGCTACATCCATTGTCATGTGCCGTGCATCCTGGCTCCATTTCTCTGGATTCCCAAGGGAGGTCCAAGCAACAGTTGAGGACTTACCCTTTGAAGGACAAAAATTATTTGCAGGCAAAACCGATATCTCACTACACACCCTAAAGGACTCAAGGACGACCTTGAAAACCCTTGGCATGTACATACCTACAAACAAAAAGAAACAGAGCAGGTTTTACAATCAGAGATTCCTGTCTATGCCATACTCCCAGCCACAAAGACAGTGCAACCAATGGCATAAACAGAACCAGAACAGACGTCGGCAGAACCAAGATCAACCTTCAAAGTCTCAACTATCCACCTCCAGACAATCATTTTGAAGGTGTGGCTGAGGACACGACACTTCCACACACTGATTCCGGAACCAGAAATGGTCCTCCGCCGATTTGGAGACTGTCTGTCACCATACTACCCAGCCTGGAACACCATCATGACAGACAAATAGGTTTTAGAGATTATCCAGAAGGGATACTCCATCCTCTTTATTTCTATCCCACCTGCCCACCCCCTTCCGTGTCCTCCTTCAGGGACCCCTCTCACGAGCATCTGTTACAACAGGAAATAAACCACTTTGTACAATTAGGTGCCGTAGTACTCATACCGTCACAACACAGGGGGAGAGGTTTTTATTCCCATTAATTTCTAACTCAGAAAAAGACTGGTGGGTGGAGACACATCCTGGATTTACAAAAACTCAGCAAATTCATAAGAACACGACATTTCGAAATGGTGACTCTAACCAGAATAATCCTGGCATTAGAGAGAGGAGATTGGCTCTCGGCCCTCGACCTCGAGGACACTTATGATCATATTACCATTCACCCGACACACAGAAGATTCCTGAGATTCACCCTAGGGAAACAGCATTTCTAGTACAGAGTACTACCCTTCGGCCTTTCCACTGCCCCAAGAGTTTTTTCCAAGATTCTCGCTATCATTGCAGCTCACCTCCACAGACAAGGTGTGATTATATTTCCATACTTAGACGACTGCCTTATAAGGGCACCAATGGAGCAAGAAGTAATAAACGCCACACAGTGCATGCAGTGCTTGCAGGCCTGGCTTCGAACAGTGTATATACCACACAGACACTCTCTCAACAGATGCCTCATGATGCCACGCAGGGTAAAAGACTCGCTAACATTGTGGACATAATCACAGAATGATAACCCTGGTCATGGACATAGGGTTGCAAATAAATGTACAAAAGTCCACACTGGCTCCTGTCCAAAAGTTGGAATTCATGGGAGCCTACCTCGATTGTCTCACAGTAATTACAATTTTACCCCAACAACGCTTCCTCACTCTAGTCAACCTAATTTCAACAGTGATGGACTGCCCACAGACATCCGGCAGAACATGCTTACAACTCTTTGGACATATGTTGGCAACGACGTTTGTTGTAAAACATGCCAGACTCCACATGAGATGCTTGCAGGCCTGGCTTCGAACAGTGTATATACCACACAGACACTCTCTCAACAGATGTCTCACGATGCCACT
The DNA here is from genome assembly GCA_037349315.1 of Chelydra serpentina. Taxonomy (NCBI): domain Eukaryota; kingdom Metazoa; phylum Chordata; order Testudines; family Chelydridae; genus Chelydra; species Chelydra serpentina. The sequence goes on along the minus strand of JBAIAC010000002.1, from coordinate 66,086,579 downwards.
CAGGGTAAAAGACTCGCTAACATTGTGGACATAATCACAGAATGTCTTCTCAGGAGTCCCTTTCCAACAAAAAGCTCCAACCATGACAATCACAACAGATACTTCCCTAGTAGGCTAGGGGGCACATCTGTGCAACAATACGAACCAATGCCGCTGATCCCCAGCAAAGTCCAACCCGCACATAAACTTATTGGAGCTAAGGGCAGTCCAAAATGCATGCGAGCACTTTCTCCCTTTAATCAAGAACAATGGCATCAAGATCCTCACAGACAATATAGCATGCATGTTGTCATAAATATAAAGGGAAGGGGTTAAGAAGCTCTGATACACTACTATAAAATTCTCTTACCTGTAAAGGGTTAAGACTCAGGTAACCTGGCTGGCATCTGACCAATAAGGGGTGTGACAAAGTTCCTCCTCTACCTTGGTGGGTCCTGCGCTTATTGGCGGATTTTGGTTTGCCTCAGAAATCTTCCCCTCTGGTAGAACCCACAGTCCAGATCAACTCCTCCTGTGACAGGAGTTGGGAGCTTTGGGGGAAACCCAGGCCCGCCCTCTACTCCGGGTTCCAGCCCAGGGCCCTGTGGACTGCAGCTGTTTAGAGTATCTCCTGGAACAACTGCACGACAGCTACAACTCCCTGGCTACTTCCCCATGGACCCCTCCCAACACCTTCTTTATCCTCACCACAGGATCTTCCAGCAGTACGCCTTCTCACTCTCAGCTCCTAGTACCTCTTGCTCCCAGCTACTCGCACGCAACCTCCTTCCACAGCTCCTGACACGCGCATCTCACTGGCTCACTGGGAGGCTTTTGACTAGTTTCAGCCAGCCCCTGATTGGCTGCAGGTGTCTCAATCAACCTCCCTGCCTTCTGGAAAGTTCTTAATTGGCCCCAGGTGTCTTGATTAACCTGGAGTAACTGCCATACGGTATAAGGGATTTGTTTAGCCTGGGGCTAACATACTGGTTCCTTACCACTTTCCTATAGCCCTCTGGCCTTGCCCCGTTACATATCCGCCCCCTCTGCTCAACACCATAGAGTTGGGCAACTTGGGACGCCAGGCAGTGTGCTCTTGACAGACCATCAGCATTTACATGGTGGCATCCAGCCCTGTGCCGTATGCGGAACTGGAACGGTTGGAGGGATAAGAACCACCTGGTGACCCTGGCATTCTTTTCCTTATTCCGCTGCATCCACTGGAGGGGTGCATAGTCCGTCACAAGAGTAAATCGCCGGCCTAAGAGGTAATAACGCAGGGTCTCCATAGCCCATTTGACAGCAAGGCATTCTCTCTCGACTACTGCGTACTTCTGTTCTCTTGGGAGAAGCTTTCTGCTTAGGTAGAGGATTGGGTGTTCTTCTTCTCCAACCATTTGCGACAGAACCGCCCCCAACCCCACCTTGGAAGCGTCTGTTTGTAAAATAAATTCCTTGTTAAAGTCCGGGGCTATGAGTACAGGGTCATTACAAAGGGCCGTCCAAAGGTCTGCGAACGCCCCCTCTGCTGCGTCGGTCCACTTCACCATGTCTGGACCTCGGGCTTTCACCAGGTCCGTTAGGGGACTTGCCCTAGTGGCGAAGTGGGGAATAAAATGTCGGTAGTAGCCTACTACACCTAGGAACACGCAGACCTGCTTCTTTCGGGTCGGCCGGGGCCAGTTTTGAATCGCCTCTAGCTTATTCATTTGGGGCTTCACTATGCCCCTTCCTACAATATATCCCAGGTATCTAGCCTCTGCTAGCCCTATGGCACATTTAGCGGGATTAGCAGTAAGGCCAGCCCGCCTTCAGGTGCGCAGTACTGCCTCAACTTTCTCCAAGTGGGTTCCCCAGTCTGGCGTATGGATAACGACATCATCTAGGTATGCGGCTGCATAACTAGTATTGGGGTGCAGCAATTTATCCATGAGGCGCTGGAATGTGGCCGGGGCCCCATGTAGCCCAAAAGGGAGGACAGTGTACTGGAATAGCCCACCGGAGTGGAGAACGCTGTCTTTTCTTTAGCTTCTTTGGTCAGGGGAATCTGCCAGTACCCTTTTCTCAGATCCACTGTAGTCAAGAATCGAGCACTACCCAGTCGGTCCACCAGTTCGTCGATGCGTGGTATGGGGTATGCATCGAACTGGGATACTTCATTCAGTCGGCGAAAGTCATTACAGAATCTTGTGGTACCGTCAGGTTTAGGCACTAGAACGATTGCACTGGACCACTGACTGTAAGATTCTTCAATCACCCCTAATTCTAACATTTTCTTCACTTCGGCCTTGATTTCTTCTCTTTTGGCTGCTGGGATTCGGTAGGGTCTCAATGTTACCTTGGCTCCAGGGATCGTGCAGATATGGTGATAGGTCTCAGTCGTCCGCCCCGGTTTTGTAGAAAACACATCTCGGTTGCGATTAATCATGTCAGTTGCCTCGATCTTTTGAATCGGCGTCAAATCGGGTGATATCCTTACTTGCTTTTGTAAGTTATCCTCCTGGGGAAGGGTCTCCTGGGTGACTAAGCATGCCTCTCAATCGTGCCAAGGTTTTAAAAGATTGATGTGGTAGATTTGCTCTGGTTTCCTGCGGCCTGGCTGCCGCACCTTATAGTTCACCTCTCCCACAGCTTCAATCACTTCGTAGGGTCCCTGCCACTGGGCCAACAGCTTACTTTCTGCTGTGGGCACCAGGACCATCACTCGATCCCCTGGTTGGAACCGTTGAAGCTTTGCTTGGTGGTTATAAAGGGTTCATTGGGTCTCCTGTGCTTTCTCCAAGTGTTCTCGTACAATAGGCGTAACTCGGGCTATCCGATCCCTCATCTGCAGTACATGCTCGACTATGTTCCTTCCTGGATTTGGCTCCTCTTCCCAGGCTTCTCTAGCTATATCCAATATGCCCCGGAGGTGGCGCCCATATAATAGTTCAAACGGAGAGAAACCTGTGGAGGCTTGCGGAACCTCCCGGATGGCGAACATGAGGTAAGGTAATAGGGTATCCCAATCTTTCCCATCCCGGCTCACCACTTTCCTGATCATGGCCTTGAGGGTCCTATTGAACCTTTCCACAAGGCCATCTGTTTGCGGGTGGTATACAGAGGTCCGTAGGGCTTGTACATGGAGTAACGAACAGAGATCTTTCATCAACTTGGACATGAAAGGTGTCCCTTGATCAGTCAATATCTCCTTGGGTAGCCCAACTCGGGCAAAGATCTGCACTAACTCCTTAGCTATGGTTTTGGAAGCCGTGTTGCGTAGGGGAATGGCTTCCGGGTACCGGGTAGCATAGTCCAGTACAACAAGCACATGTTGGTGGCCCCGAGCTGTCTTCTCAAGGGACCCTATCAGATCCATGGTTATGCGTTCAAATGGAACCTCAATTATTGGAAGAGGTATCAAAGGAGCCCGGAAGTGCGGGCGCGGACTATGTAACTGACACTCTGGACAAGAGGTGCAGTATCGCCGGACATCTTCATGCACTCCCGGCCAGAAGAACCTCCGCAGGATCCGTGCCTGGGTTTTCTCTACCCCTAGGTGTCCTCCAAATAGGTGGCTGTGGGCAAGGCTCAATATGGATTTTTGATGTTTTCGTGGCACCAGAAGTTGATGTATCTCTTGCTCCTGCATTTGCACCACACAGCCCAGGGCTACACTAGGGGAGGGGGGTCGATCTACGATACGCAGCTTCAGCTACGTGAATAACGTAGCTGAAGTCGGCGTATCGTAATTGACTTACCTGACCATGAGGATGGTGGCGAGTCGATCGCTGCCGCTCCCCCGTCGACTCCGCTTCCGCTGCTTGATGACGTGGATTTCCGGAGCCGACGGGGAGCGCGATCGGGGATCGACTAATCGCGTCTTAACGAGACGCGAAAAATCGATCCCCGATAGATCGATTGCTACCCGCCGATCCGGCGGGTAGTGAAGACAAGCCCACAGTGTAGGAGATCTTTCTTCACTATAAGGTAAGGTCCTGGACCACGGACCTTCCCAACCACAGGTATCCCATCTATCTCGGCCACCTCTTTCCTGGCGTTATCATATCTAGGGTCCTCTGCCTGGTCCCGTCCGAAAGTTTCTCTCCCGGCACTAACCGCCCGAGCTCCCAAGGGCTGGCTTCTGTTGCTTCCAACGGCTCACTTCCATCATGGCTGGGGCCAGCCTCCGGCTCACCTTCCGTGGTGGTAGTTTCTCTGGCTGCTCGTGTCCGTCTGCCTACTAGGGCGATCCTCTGGCCCTGGGTCAGGATCCGGGTTCCCAAAGCTTTTGCAGCGTTCCTCTCTTTTTGTCTTCCGGGTCTTTTGGGGGACTGAGAACTGATCCTGAGAAATCTCAGCGAACATTGGGGGTTGACATTTCCCCGGTGACAAGTCGCTGCCCTCAGGGTCCCCACCTCCCCCTAGTCTCTCCGGGGGGAGTAAATTATCAAACCCTGGATAGTCCCTCCCAATGACTACAGGGTATGGGAGTTTAGGAACTACACCCACTGTCACCTCAATGGGGTTCCCCTGAACCTCTATCTCCACCTGGATGGTGGGGTAATGGCTTACGGCCCCATGTACTCACGTCACTGCTACGCGTTTGGCTTGTAGCAGCTGGCTACTTTTTACCAGCTTACCCGATAAAAGGGTGATTGCACTTCCGGAGTCCACAAGCGCTATAGTCTCTACTCCATTTATCTTCACCGGTTTGGTGTAGTTATGTGGGGCTAATGCAAGGCCCGCAAGGTGGAAAAGGGAGCATGGGACCTCCCAATCCCCCAAGTTTCATTGCCTAGGCTCCTCGGTGCTAGGACACTGTGCTGCTATGTGTCCCCCCTCACCACATGCATAACATCTATCATTGCTTCTAATAACTCCCCTATCCCGGAGGCTAACCCGGGGGCTAGGGGCTAGCTATGGTTTTGGAAGCCATGTTGCGTAGGGGAACGGCTTCCGGGTACCGGGTAGCATAGTCCAGTACAACAAGCACATGTTGGTGGCCCCGAGCTGTCTTCTCAAGGGGCCCTATTAGATCCATGGCTATGCGTTGAAACGGAACCTCTATTATTGGAAGAGGTATCAAAGGAGCCTGGAAGTACGGGCGTGGACTATGTAGTTCCAGGATTCCCCCCACTCAGGCCAATCCCTACCTTCTAGGGTCCCCGCTGGTTTCCAGCCCTCCCCTTCTTCCACCTAGGACTCCCCGGAGGTTTGGGAAGTCTAAGATCACAATCTTCTTCCCCCTCAGTGCTCCAACTCTTTATGGCCTCTGGTAGGCCTTCAGCCCCTCTCTTTTTCCACCTGGGCCCTCCTGGTGGCCCAGTCACTCGAACTCTAGGGCTTGGTGCTGCTTGTTTAACCCGGGGTTCCACTTCCTTAACTGGTCGGGTCAGTTCCCTCGCCGTCATTCGCCTCTCTACCATTGCCACAATCTTGTCATAGGTGGAGGGTTCGTTCTGGCTTACTCATGCGCGAAGGTCTGGCAGTAGTCCCCTCATGTATCGGTCAATGACCAGAACCTCTAGTATCTCTTCTGGACTCCGGGACTCAGTTTGCAACCACTTTCATGCGAGATGGATGAGGTCATACAATTGGGACCGCGGGGTTTTGTCTTCCTGGGACCTCCACTCATGATACCACTGGGCCCGCACTGCGGTTGTTACCCCAAATCTGGCCAGGATCTCTGCTTTTAGCTGGGGGTAGTCTGCTGCAGCCTCTTCAGGCAGATCATAGTAGGCCTACTGGGCTTCCCCACACAGGAATGGGGCGAGGATGCCAGACCACTGATCTCGAGGCCAGGCCTCCCGTAGGGCTGTCCTCTCAAAGGCCAGGAGGTATGCCTCTATGTCATCGTTCCCTGTCATTTTCTGAAGGCAATTGCTGGCCCGTATGTGCCGCATCCCATCATGGCCATGGTTCATCTCCATAAGGGCCTTCACTTGGTTTACCAGTTCCCGCAACATAGTACGGTCTTGAGCGGCCTCGTCCATCAACAGATGATTGGTCTCCTGCTGCAGCAGCACTGCCTCCTGTTGAGCAGCTGCCTGGACACGGGTAGCCTCCTGCTGGGCAGCCGTGGCTTGTATCAGTGCCCGTACTACCTCTTCCATTGTGGTGGGGGAAAAAAAAAAACCCGCTCCCTTCTTTTTTTTTTTTTTTAAACCACCCCTCTTCCGTCGCGCTGTGCACAGGACATCCCACCCCTGACACCAGTTGTGACAAAGTTCCTCCTCTACCTCGGTGGGTTCTGCGCTTATTGGCGGATTTTGGTTTGCCTCAGAAATCTTCCCCTCTGGTAGAACCCACAGTCCAGATCAACTACTCCTGTGACAGGAGTTGGGAGTTTTGGGGGGAACCCAGGCCCGCCCTCTACTCCGGGTTCCAGCCCAGGGCCCTGTGGACTGCAGCTGTTTAGAGTATCTCCTGGAACAACTGCACGACAGCTACAACTCCCTGGCTACTTCCCCATGGACTCCTCCCAACACCTTCCTTATCCTCACCACAGGATCTTCCAGCAGTACGCCTTCTCACTCTCAGCTCCTAGTACCTCTTGCTCCCAGCTACTCGCACGCAACCTCCTTCCACAGCTCCTGACATGCGCCCCTCACTGACTCACTGGGAGGCTTTTGACTAGTTTCAGCCAGCCCCTGATTGGCTGCAGGTGTCTCAATCAACCTCCCTGCCTTCTGGAAAGTTCTTAATTGGCCCCAGGTGTCTTGATTAACCTGGAGCAACTGCCATATGGTATAAGGGATTTGTTTAGCCTGGGGCTAACATACTGGTTCCTTACCACTTTCCTATAGCCCTCTGGCCTTGCCCCATCACAGGGGACAAGATACTTTCAAATCTTGGGAGGGGGGAAGGTTTTGTGTGTGGCTCTTTGTCTGAGTCAGAGTGATCTTGGGGTACTAAAAGGACCTGAAGAAAATCAGTTTTCTCCAACCCAACCTCACTGTTCTAATTAAGTTAGTCAGCATTGCGAAGAGGTTTTGTTTGTTTTGCTTGGGGAGCTTTCCTTGTGTTAGAGGGAGGGGTTATTCCTGTTTTTCTATAACATTAAGGGTTTGTCCAGAGGGGGCATCCCTCTGAGTTTGGAAATTGAGTACCCTGTAAAATAGTTACCATCCTGATTTTACAGAGATGATTTTACCTTATTTGTTTTAATAAAATCCTTCTTTTAAGAAGCTGACTGTTTTCTATGGTTCTAAGACCCCAAGGGTGGGTTTTTGGATCACTGTGTAATCAATTGGTTAGGAGATTATTCTCAAACTCCCCAGGAAAGGGGGTGTATGTGTTTGAGAGGGTATTTTGGGGGGAAGGGAAACTTCAAGTGGTTCCTTTCCCAGGTTCCTGTTTAAAACACTTGATGGTGGCAGCGAGAGAAGCATTTCTCAGGGTGCAGGGAATTTTGTACCTTGGGGGTTTTAACCTAAGGTGGTAGAAATAAGCTTAGGGGGTCTTTTATGCGGGTCCTCATGTCTGTACCCTAGAGTTTAGAGTGGGGAGGGAACCCTGACTCATGTTTTCTATAAACCGCCGAGGCGGAGCACGATCATACTCCCTATGTACAGAGGCAATACGCCTTTGGATTTGGTGCATCACCAACAACATAGAGATATTAGCATCCTACCTGCCGGGATATCAGAATACTCAAATCCATATTCAAAGTATGGGAGTTCCCCACCATAGATCTATTTGCAACAGCTCAGAACGCCAAGTGCCCACAATATTGCTCCCGGGCCGGATTGTGACACCACTTCCTAGGTGATGCTCTCATAATATGGGAGGTGCCGCTGATGTATGCATTTCCTCTTACACCACTCCTAAGCCGAGTCATTCACAAGATCAGGCAGGACAAATCCAAGGTCATTCTTGTTGCACCCACATGGCCCAGACAAATGTGGTTCCCATACCTGCGCCAGATGGCAGTGAAACCACCTCGAACCCTTCCCTTAATGCCTCATCTTCTGTCACAAGATGTGGGATGCATCCGTCATCCCAACCTCACAGTACTCCACCTCAAGGCCTGGTTACTCCATGGCTGACGGGGTGCCGGGGGGGGTGTCGAGAAGGACTGTTCTGAGGAAGTGAAAGATATATTACTGAACAGTCAGAGACTAAGCACAAGAAAGACACATATCCATAAGTGAAAACGATTCTGCACCTGGTGCCAGGACAAACAGATCTTCCCACAGTCTACCCCCCCTATGCCCCCCACCGAGAATCCTTGACTATGTTCTGGAACTTAAAAGATCATGGCTGTTCCCAAGCTCCATCAGAGTACACTTGGCTGCCATCACTTTCTTCCACAACAGGGAAGCACAGGGCGCCAAGACACCTAAAGTGGAGCACCCACAGGGACAGCCATCTCGAAGAACCTCAGTTACTGCACAAGGTGAGTAACCTTCTCTTAAGGTGGAAATAATATTTGAGTTGAAGATTCATAGTTTGATCTTTAAACTGTAGATATTCAATGACTAAATCTTGTGTAAGCTGGTGACTGCAGCTGCTGCCTTGCCTTTGTGACATTATTTCCTTATGGATATCCCCACTGGTTTGCACATTACTGCCAAGGTTTGTGAATTGACTCATCTCTTGCATTTCTTTGCCTTCTAACGTCATGCTTAAGTTGGGAGTTTCTGGGGTCTCATTAATAACAGGAGAGGTGAGAGAATGCAGTCTTGTTTAACATCAGTGTCTATGTTAAACCATTTGCTTAAGTCTGCATTTATTTTATCTGTGCAAGCTGCACCTTGATATAAAGCTTTGACAATGTACATTATTTTTATTGGCATAATAGCCTTTATTTAAAGACATGGATCTTTAAAGATATTGTTATAATTGTGTTACAATTCAGTCACAGTATTCATCCTCATATTAACGTTTTGATATCATAGTGCAGACATTTAGTAGGAATTTTAGGAGAGTGTTTTGTTGCTTTCTGTTTCCTCTTCAGCTTTTTGAGTTACTGACATATTATTGCAGTAAAACATATGTAGGGTCAATTCATGCTGAATAGTTATTAGAAACCATGATAACAAAAGTCATTACATTGCAGTTCAGTTTTGACAGTAAAATTTCTGCAACATTATCACAAATCCTCACGCATTAGTGCAATGATCCTTACTATAGTTTCATATTAGAATCAAAAGACTGCTGTAGCATGCTTGATACAAAAAGTCATACAAGTCAAGAGAACTTCTTTTGTGCTTTTACAGATAACATTTTTTCTCTCACATATATGTACCTCACTCATAGCTCTTTGCCTCTAATACTTAGCTCATCTGTAATATAAAAAACAGTTTTCTTTAAATAACATCTGTCTTGATTTGAAAGACCAAAAGAACAATGTGGTAAATCTGATAACTCTGCCTGAGTTCTGTCTAATTTCTGCAGTTAATGTGTTCTAATTTTATTGACATTTCACTCATTGCCCTGCTGCTAATTTATCTACTTACTGTTACCATATAAACAATAATTAGAATTTTTATCTGCATATGATATTTCTGCTTATCCATTTCACCTATCTGGAATTCTTAGATTGTTCCATGTCCTCACAAAGCATAAATCAGATTGCAGCAAAAACTTTGGAACTATGGATGTTAGATTCCATTTTTGCCCTTCTCCAAAACCATAGTCATTTCCATAGCAAATAGAAATAAAGGATGTTAGAGAGAGAGCCTTAAAGATATTAAACAAATAAGCTATTGAAAGTTCCTACTCCTAAATGCAAAAGCAGTCGAAACTGAGCAAGTATGGTGGCTAAAAAAGTTATTATAAGAGTAACATTAGTACTGTTACCTCTTTTTAACACAAGCAGCAGGACAACGTTTGGAGTCTTGCAGGTGGTTTTGGTTAGGAGAAATTGATGATGGAATCAGGTATTTCTTCAATGCAATCCTGTTTATTTACAAAGTATGTACAAAGTCCTGTTTCCCTGAACACAGTAGGAATGAAACTTTTTTTTTTTGCTCACAGTTCCAAGCCTCTTTCAGCCAGCACTTTACACAAAAACTCTTTCTGTTACCTTTTTCTCAGGGTCACACTACCAAGGATTCTCTGGCTGTGTCTGGGGTTCCCTTGCTCCTTCTCTCTCTCTCACACACACACAATCAAATCAATCTCCCACCCCTGCATTTACATATAGCCCACAGTGAATCCCTTCCATCTACTTAGTTTAGATTTCTGATCAACTGTACTGGTGTCTGTGTTTTGTGTGGTGGCTCCTATTGTTTCAGCTATCTATTCCATAAACGAGCTCAATTGCTTGTTACATTTATCCGGAATGAAGGGCAGCTGTTGTAGCCACTAACTTCTATAAGGTTTCACCCAATCCCCAGCAGTACTAACAGTACTAACAAATTCGTTAGTCATGGAAAAAAATCTAAAAAATATCAGTAATATCATGGAAGGTCATGCCAGACTAGTATATAAACAGAGCAATCTTTTACAGATTAAAGTTCAATATTTGCAATTTAGATCCACTTGTATAGCAGTTTCATACCAAGAGAAGATTTGAATGATGGAGTTTGCTCAGGAAAAAATCTCAATATCCTAGGGACAAGTGATTGTCTATTGAATCAAAGTTATCAATCCTACAGAATGTCCTAGAGTAGGAGAACCAGAATGTGACTTTGCAATTTTTCTATTGAAGCTTCCCTCTCTCTGGCCAAGCTATGGCCATGGCCTTAGTTGAATGAGTCCTTATGTAGACATGAGAAAACACGTAGCCATTTCAGTTGCAGAACACAAAGAATGGAGTTAGAATGCCACCTCAGTGATCGCTTTTGCAAGAATGTTTGAAACTGGAAAAAAATAAAATGACTTGCCATAGTAGGTATAGTTTTCTAAGATTTTTATCCATATAAATCTACACTCATGAGATTAATGCACCCCTGAGATGCAAGCTTGATTATCCTAGAAAGGAGTGCCCATTGGAGCCATCCTCACCACAGTTCCCTAAACCTCTTCCCTCATGCAGGGTTCCAAAAACTAAAAAAGGGAGTAGTTCCAAGTTTCCAACTAGCGCTGGTTGGAAATATTTCAACAAAACATTTTTTCATTGTAATTTGCCTATTTGTCAAAATTGAAAAACTTTGTGGAAACAGATTTCAAAACCTCCCTGGTTCCCTGCCAGCTCACTCACCTGGCTCCTCGTCAGCCCACTTGGCAGGCCTCTGAGGACCCCAGGGCTTCCAGGTTCACCGATCGTGGAACAGCCCACCATGTGGACATCCTCAAAAGCCAGGGATCTAGGGCTTCAAAGGACTGCAGCTCTGGAGCACAGCTCTGCCATACAGACTGCCTCAGGTCAGAGTCAGAGACCCCAGAACTTCCAGACTGCCAAGCCAGCTGGCCAACTTGCAAAGCAGCTGGCTGCACAGACTGTCTCACTGCTGTGAGTCGGGCAAACTGGGAAGCGAGGTGGACTGGGATTTGGGCAGATGTGTCAGCCCCAGCTACCAGGCACCTCAGCAACTTGCCATGTGGACTGAAGGGAAGCTGGGAGTCTTAGAACTTGGAAGCCAGCACTTCCAGGGCTTTTCATCATCCTGTCGGGTGGAGTACTAAGGACCCAGGACTTCCCGGCTCCCCCTCATCTCACCGGATGGGCTGCCATAAAGATGGGGATCCTGGAAGCTCTGTCAGTGAAACTGACATGAATCATGTCATTTCAGTCAGCAGCTTCCAGCAGGGCCGGTGCTCCCATTAGGCGACCCTAGGTGGTCACCTAGGGTGCCAGGATTTGGAGGACGGCAACTCCCGGCAGCGATTCAAAACGTGCCCTTGCCGCGGCCCACGCAGGGGGGGCGGCGGCGGCGGCAGGGAGCCGAGCCCAGCATCCCCGCCACAGCCCACGGGGAGCCCAGCCCAGCCCACCGCGGGCAGCCCAGCCCGCCGCGGGGAGCGGGAGCCCATCCCAGCCCGCTGCGGGCCGCAGGGGGAGGGGAGCTGAGCCCTGACCCCGGCCGTGGGAGAGCCGAGCCCAGCCCCCCTCCCCCCCCCCCCCCCGCCGCGGGCCACGGGGGGGGCAGGAACCCATCCCAGCCTTCCGCAGGCCATGAACCCAGCCCAGCCCGCCGTGGGGGGAGGAGGGGGAGCCGAGCCCAGCCTCCGGCTGTGGTGTGGAGGCTGCCGCGGGCAGGGGGGTGGTTTGCCACTGGGGGGGGGGGGTAGCTGCCGGGGGCGGGAGGGGATGGATCTGACTGCCGCAGGGGGCCAGCATTAGCTGGGGGTGGGGCGCAGGGCTGGTGCAAGGAAGTTTCACCTAGGGCGAGAAACTTCCTTGCCACCGCCCCTGGCTGCCAGGAATCCCAGGGAGCACACTTTGTTCTGGAAACACCACATTTTGGTGTTTCTGAAACAAAGTATTATGACATTTAAGTTCTGCAAACATTTTCAAATTTTTGGCTTTTTGTCCCAATTCAGGATCAAAAATTTTCACTGAACTTAAATTCAGTTTCCTAGTTAGCTCTAGTCCCAACTCTTCAGTAGGCAAGTCTGCTGTGACTGCACACAATTTTTAATATTGTGTTATCACTAAATCTAGCCACTCTTGACATTGATGTCAATGCAATTTGTGAAATAAGTTAAGAAAAGTGGTGTTTATTGACTCTTGATTGTATTCATATTTTCCACTCTGAAGTGTTACTTTCTATTGATGTGCTCTTTCATTTTCCTCAGATAATTTTCATTTTGTTTCAACAACTCTCCATAATTCTAATTTTTAAACTAGTCTATTCTGTGGTAAATATCCTATGCAGTTTTGAAATTCAGATAAATTGTAGTAACTAAGTCATTCCTTGGCCACCAGAACATTAATGTACTTTCAGATTCAAGCTAATTTCTCAAGCGTACTTCATCTTTCGTGGATAGATGCTGACTGTCAGTTACTAAAAGTTTTGTAATCTTATCATATATCATTAGTTCTAGTATTATCCCTACAAAAGAAGTCAGGCTTATAGTAAAGGCTTGCAGTTTCCTGAAAAACTCCATCTGTCTTGACATATTCCTGAAAGTTCATCTTGTATTTCCAGATGACTACAGAATCTGTAGAACCAAACGTTTTAGGTTGATAGTTAAAGATAATAGAATTATGCACAGGAATTCCTAGTCATTACGTAGCACACTCCCTTGTGACATTTTTTATTAAATCAAAAATAGGTTGCATTTGGAAACAACTTCTTTGAGTGTAGGCATTGTATAATGTGTCACCTGTCTGATGTCAGGGATAGCAACCACCTCCATTTTCTCTTGCTGACTGGGTAGTTTAGCCATCCAGATGAACCCAAACACTCTACTCTTTCTAGGATAACAAAAATCAAAAACTAAGTTTAAACTAAACCTTCTCTGGGTTCAAGGCTTATCACTGGGACATATGTCTAACTTCCGCCTTGGTATGGGGGGTGGGGAGATGATGAGGAGCTATGTCCCATCTTCTACTGGAAACTCCAGTGTTGGTCAATGGAAGGAAACAAAAACCTACTGTTTCCTCAGATCCATGCTGCTTGTTTGCCCAAGGCCTTTTCCTTCATCTTGCTCATAAAAAAATCTTCTACCTCTCCGGGGCTGTGAGACAACAGTACAAAGAAGGCAACAAAGTCCCGTAATATGCCAATTATCCTCTGTGAAGGATCCTTCCTCGTGGTTGTGTGGCTTCTTCCACAGCCCTTTGGTGGGTAGACCACAAGTAGCACCTGCTTTCTCTCTCTCTTTCTCTTTTTCTATAAAGAGCCTCTCACAGATCCTGCTTCTATCAGATCTCTATTTGCTATTAGGACTGGGTGGTTTATTTATAACTCTGTCCCTTTCCCAGCATTCTTTGCTGTAGCCTATGAATCTTGTGCATCTTCTGCGAACTACAGTAGCAGAATGTCTTCTTCCTCTGCTGCAGTCAGGAACATGACAGCGAGACTTTAAACTGCTCTCAAAGAACTAGCTTGCTCTGGTGACAGGCTTAGAAAACAGCTCATCCAGTATGCTGAAATAGCTATTTCCAGTTCCAAGGTAACAAAGTCTAAAATTAAATCTATAAAATCTGCAAAGGATCTCTTTGTGATCAGGTTAAGCTAAAACTCATTCAGTAAATAAAAATTCAACACAGATTTCTGACTATGTAGTTCAACTTAGTAAAGTCATACCTTTCATTTTCCATTCCTCTTATTCTAGTCACCAAGATTTTAATTTCATTCAGATATAGAAGAGGAAAGGTCTAACTTTGGTGTAGTAATCTGAAGAACAAAAGCACCCAATTTGAAAAATAAAAGAATTGGCTCATTGTCCCTTCAAGTGGGCTATCAATTAGTCTGCTCAAGAGGCTGTTGATCTTGGTATTTTTAGGGGCACATGGTTAAATGTTACACACAAATCTGAAACTTGTCTTTGGGTTTGAATCTTGTCTTTAAACTTCTGTCTTTGGAGAACTGCTTCCTTGAGCAACCATTTTCTAGAAGGGTATTTGGAGACTGAGCTAGCTATTTAATAAAATCAAGGAAGAATTCCATATAATTGCTATATTTTTGTCCTTAAATTCAGGACTAAAAATTAGGTTCTGAATGTATCTAAGATATTTTGAAAATTTTGTTAGAAAACATTTAACCAAGAAAAGTAGCTATTTAGAGAGCAAATAGCACAGTGAATTTGAGATTATTGGACATAATTTAATCTGCACAGGCTCATTTTAAGTAATGGATTTGCACAGTAGTCATTAAGGGCCTTCAGAACCTTCATCGCTAGTTCTGACATGTGAAATGACAAGAACCCACCTTGATTCTCAGAATCCCAGCTGTGTTTAGTTAGCAAAAGTATGTTCATCTTTTTACCTGTAAATCCAGTACATTTGATACCAAAAGAACTAAATAATGATAGACGTGGAATTATCATGTCATTTTTCAGGGAAATGCTGAAAGCAGTATCAGTCAAGGAGTGTCCATTTGTAGGGTGAGTCAGACTGCAGTTCTGTAAACTGAAGGAAGCTTCACTCACTACGAAGTTTTAAAAATAAAAATTAAAAAACCCTGAAAAAAAATCTTTCATTCGGTATACTGGTTCACATGTAGATGTTCAGAAGATACATTTCTTTGTCACCATACCATATAGTCTAAAGTTAAATTTCTAATATTTTCTCCCTAGACAAATTCTTATGTATAGGTTTGCCTGTGAGTCTGTCTTTCTGGAAACAGAAATATGCATGTAAAGTATCTACTAAATAATAGGCTTTTAGCAATTACATTCATTTTAGACATTGAATTCAAACTAAGCAAAATGTCCAACTTTGTTTACTAATTTCATACTTATCTTTTCTTTCAATATCCTGTCTTGGTTCCCTAGTTACAACATAGATGCACCTAAAGTTTGCTAGAAACATTTGCCATTAGCATCTTCTAAAAAAAAATTAAATTTGAGGATAATCCTACCTCCAGAGCTTATTCTGTTCCTGGCCATTGACTGTGACAGTGAAAGGCTCATCTGAAAGCACTGGAGCGTCCCATCTAAAAGCATAAAACATATTACATTTCATGAAAAAGCTAATTCAGATTGTTTAATTCTGGTAATATTGCCTCTGTCACCTTCAAAATCAAAATGTTCTTTCCTGTTATTATAAAGAAAACAACCAAATTGCTTAAAAACCCATTTGAATACACAGCTGCCTTATGTTGCATTCTAATTTGATTAAAAATGCTTGTGCCTCACCAGCATTTTTACATAAAACACACTGATGAATTTAATAAAGAAATATAAAAATATCTTAGTAATTTCTGATGATAGAGTACACTATAATGTCCACAGTGCCCCTGGACTGAGCAAAAATCTTGTTACAGTGTTAGAAGGCACTAAACTAGATGTCTTGCTGTATTTGTTTGCTCAGTGCTTTGGGCACTGTTCCAACCTCATTGCAAATAACTGCATTAGTGAAGTGTATCCAAATTATTACAACACAGCGTCCATACCAGTTATTGCTGTTTAAGCACTTTCTCAATCTCCACATCACTAGAAAACATTTATTTGAAGGGTGAGCTTTGCATAAATTCAGGTCCACTTTAATTTTCCATCATTCTGAAACTCTGACCTTTTTTACAAATTGCTTTGTGTACTTAGGCTTTCCTAGAAAGAATCGTAGCTAATTGAAGGAGTATTTGTAGTATTGATTTTTTTGTTTGTTGGTTTGCTATGAACACCTGTTGTATTAATTTAGCTGGAATATATGGGCTAATGGCCAATCACTGTCCAACATTAAATAATGTTAAACAAGGCCTTGATATATGGGGCTTGATATACAGATACCTCAGCCTGCTCAGCACCATGGCAAACACACCGTTAAAAAAATCTTTTAAACCTTTTATTAAAGATACAGAAAAGGAAAAACAGATAATGTATGTAATAATCAATATATAATATAATACTGCATATAATATATTGGTAACATTAATTTTTAATATAAGTCAAAAATAAATCAATACAATAAAGTCAAAGGGTTTCATTTTAATAAAATAAAAACAGTTCATGTCAATAATGTTGAAATGAAATACGAGAGTCAAAATTATTCTTTTTTACTTTTCCCATTGAAAATTCCATCTAAATGAACACATTCCATCTAAACTTCTTAATTTAGACTAAACTACATTTTTCCAATGGAAAACTGTTCTGTTAAAAAAAATTTGACCAATTCAAACATTCAGACAAGTGGGCAGAGTTAAGATTGCACATGCCAACTTAATGCTGAGTTTTCCTGACATTTGTATTCCTAATCATGTACTTATGTTTTCCAAACATACCTTTTTGCAAGTTTTGCTTGATTTTAAAGTAAGTAGAGTAGATAGAACTCTTCTACTTCTAAGCTCAGAGAGCCTGTGAGGTATTGAGAAATGGTGTCTGAGTGGCATACACATCCTGACTCACTGGTAGCATACACTGCATTAGTCCCAATCAGTGGGCCTTCTGTTCGGTATGTGGTTTTCTCCTGCAATAAACCGTTTGCCACCTACCTGAACACAAAGAGCCACTTATTGCTAGAGCTCTTGCAAAAACAAAGGCTCCATATCTGGTGTGTTTCCCCTGGATTGGAGCACTGAGCTTTTGTACACCTTTCCTTCTCATTCCTCTAGTGATTCATAAGATTTGTTGGGGCAAGGAGAGGGTCATGCTGTTTGCACCAGCTTGGGACAGACAGCATCGGTAGACAGACCTGCTAGAGCACTCTGTCATGAATTACCATATTAATTGCCACTCTTTCAAGATAATGAGCTCTTCAGTCTTGCAGACAAAGGTATAACAAGGTCTGTGAGGGCTGTTTTCTAAACAGCACATTGTTGTAGAAAAGCAAGACATTGACCCTCAAAGAAGCCAGGAAGCCTTTATGTCACCTGCTCCACCAAAAGGTTTTCTCTGGTGTGTGGAAGATCCTGTAGCTACTTCTGGTCTTCTGCATGGAGCCTAGTTGTCCGAGTATGTAACCATGCATACCTCACAGCATTAATTTCAGAGACAGCACTAGTTCAAGCTTTTAGATGGAACACTATAGCTTGCCTTAGCTCTACACGTGCTCATTAAGGACATTTTTGAAAGTGATGAATAGTGGCTGACAGATAGTTCAGTGAAGTCCAGCTGCTGTTTTAGAGTCAACTACTGAAATATGCAGTCTGGGACAACTGGGCAGCCATCTTGAATGGATACTTTATTAAATGAACAATGGTGGATGAAGCATAAAATTATTATTAAAGTAAATGCATTATGCTATGCTGTTGGGGGGTGCCGAGGGATTTGGAGTGCAGGAGGGGGCTTCGCGTTGAGGCAGGGAGGTTGGGGTGAAGGAGGGATACAGGCTCTGGGGCTGAGGGTGTGGGCTCTGGGGTGGGGACGAGGATGAGGGATTCGGGGTGTGAGAGGAGGCTCTGGGCTAGGGGTTTGGGTGCAGGGGGGCTGAAGGCTCCAGCTGGGGCTGCAGGCTCTGGAATGGGGTTGGGGATGAGGGTTTGGGGTGCAGGAGGGGGCTCTGGCCTTGGGGGGGCACAGGGCTGCGGCTCGGGGCTGGGGCATGGGCTTACCTCGGGTAGCTCCTGGTCAGCGGTGCAACAAAGCTAAGGCAGGCTCTGCGCTGCACCCCGGAAGCAGCCAGCACGTCTTGCTCCTAGGCACGGGGGATCCAGGAGGCTCCACATGCTGCTCTCACCCACAGACATCGCCCCAACCAGCTCCCATTGGTCCTGGTTCCTGGCCAATGGATGCAGAGCTGATGCTTGGGGCAGGCAGCGCATGGAGCCCTGTGTCCCCCCCTGTGTCCCCCTCCCCCGCCTAAGAGCCAGACCTGCTGGCCACTTCCAGGGCGTAGCGCAGTGCCAGGACAGGTAGGGACTTGCCTGCCTTAGACTCACAGCACCGCCGAACAGACTTTTAATGGCCCAGTTGGCAGTGCTGACCAGACCTGCCAGGGTCCCTTTTCAACCAGGTGTTCCGGTCGAAAACCGGACACCTGGTCACCCTAATTACATGTGATATTTATATTGTTCTGCACTAACAATGTATATTTTCTAATGAAGGTTTAAATCATATGGGAACCAAGGTATAAATAGAGCTTCAGTAGCTGGTGCCAAATATAGATTGTCTTCCATTTAGCTATGGATTCTGACTTTATTATAGCTGAAGAAACTTATTCACGCTTTTCTTTATCTTTAAAATTTTAAGAATAATTAATATAAACCATAGGAATTAATTCTGAATTTTATAACCAACATATAATAATCTAGAAAAAATGCATGATCTGATAAAAAATAAAGTTTAGTATTTGCCTCTCTCCCATGGGTCAGTTTAATACCCTGTTGGGCTTCTGGTGGTAGCTGTGGTGCTGTAGCATAATTCTTAGCCACCACAAGGCTGGATGTAG
This sequence comes from Chelydra serpentina, assembly GCA_037349315.1. Lineage (NCBI taxonomy): Eukaryota > Metazoa > Chordata > Testudines > Chelydridae > Chelydra > Chelydra serpentina. The sequence continues at coordinate 66,067,735 of JBAIAC010000002.1, read as the reverse complement.
TGTACCTGAAAAGGAGACAAGAGTTTTAAATCATTTAAATGCTGAATAACGTTATAACTGCAAGACTCAATGATGGCATTTCACTTTTCACAGAGATCTCCATAGGGCTGCTCCATTGCTTGTAGTTTTTTCAAAATGTAGTGGTATGATTGCTCATTGATTTGCCCTATGAATGATACTCATATTATGCTCACACTATGTTTTTTGTGTCTGGCTATAAAATAGTAGATTGATTTTAAAGTGATATTAATAGTTTTAAAAGTCTTAACAGTTGCAGACTTGAGAACTCTGAAGGGCTTACATTGTAGACTATATTCAGACCTTCCAGCAGTTCTCTGGGGGAAACCCTTGGCTGGTTGGGAAAATGAGGAAAGACAGCCAATCTCCTAGGGTAGGGCAGCCAATCAGAGTGGTTTTATGTGCTAATAAACAGTCTGTCTCCCTGCTTCTGCATTCCCAACATTAGTCACCGTGAAAAGATGTCATTTACAGTAAGATTTGTTGATGACGAGGATGGCTGTATCCAAGTAAAGGAACACTTTATCTATTTCCAGCCTGTGGATGACTACTGGAAAAGGCCTAACAGAACTGTTTATGAATGAGAATAAAATAAAGCTTCAGGACTGCCACGGCCAAGGCTACAACAGCGGCGTGAACTTGAAGGGAAGAAACGGTGGCATCTACACAAGGATACTTGCACTGAATCCAAGAGCTTTCTTCGTGCCTTGTGGCTGCCATTCCCTCAACCTGGTTGTGTCAGATGTGTCAGTGGCATCTTCTTTAAATTCAGTATTTCTCTTTGGAGTATTACAAAGGATATATGTTCAGTTTCAGCATCAACTGTCAGGTGGAAGATCCTCACGGACAATGTTACAAATTTGACTGTGAAGCCGCTAAGTGACACTCTCTGGCAGAGCCACATTGACAGTGTCAGGCTGATGAGGTACCAAGTGACTGAGGTTTACTATGCCCTGATGGAATTGGCGCAGTCGAGTAAAGCCAAAGCTGAAATCCAACATGAGGCACAAAGCCTGGCAAACCAGATCAATGACTTCAAATTTCTGGTCTCAGTTGTAGTTTGTCACTATATTCTGTTCCAAGTAAACATTGTAAGCAAGGTAGTACAAACTCAGTCGATGGACATCATGACCACTACTAATTTGACTGAGAAGCTGCCTTGATTTCATTGTGGTCTACAGAGACAATGGATTTGAAGATGCCGTCACTGCTGCCAGAGAAATGGCGGAAAACTTAGGAGTTGAGCCTGCCTTCAAGGAAACTTGTATTCATTGGAAGAGACACTTTGGTTACAAGGGCAGACAGGAGGTGATGGGACGCTCAGAATTAAAATTCAAGACAGAGGTTTTTGGCTTGCTCATTGACACTGCTCAAGTGTTCATTGAAAAAAGGTTTGGACAAATGAAGCACCATCAAAAGACCTGGAGGGCGGGTTGTATAATCTTAGTAAGCTGCCAACTGACAGGAAAACACTCTTGAACAATTGTATGGACCTTCACCGGACACTGACACATGGGGTATGTTCAGACTTCAGTAATAAAAACCTCTATATCAAATTGAACAACATCTGTCACATTTTGCAACACGGGAAGCACTCTCCACTTCAAGTTCTCCAATTCATTCATGATGCAGAGCTGTAGGACATTTTTCCTACTGTGTGGATAGCTTTGGGGATTCTGCTCATGCTGCTGGTTACAGTTGTGAACGGCAAGGCAGCTTTTCGAAGCTCAGGCTCATTAAAACATATCTCTGATCAATGATGACCAATGAGAGACTGACATCATTTGCCATTTTATCACTTGAAAATGCCATTGGCCAGTCTTTGGATCTCTCTGACTCTGTGCTTCAGTTCACGATGGCAAAGGTGAAAAAATGACCTTTTGAACTAAAGGACTAGGGCTAACATTCTAAGGCTGTCCTCTACTGTACCACTATTTAATACTGATCCACACAGTGTTGGTGCACAGTTCAGTTTCTTGATGTTAGTACATTTCAGTTATTCTTCAAAATAAAAAGTTTCTATAAGCTTAGAGGAAACAATTTTTTTATTTGCTTATATATGGCATGCATAAATACAGATTTACAGATGTAGAATACAAATTTATTTTCTTATACAACAGAGATAAATTATGCATGCAAATCGTGCATCAAAGTTGTAAAATGGGCTACAAATGCAGTAAAATAAGGTATTCAAAAGTTTAACAAATGGAGTGAGGGCGCCGAAGATGCTCTTCGCCTGAGGTACCATTTGGTCTAGGGCTGGCCCTGGGTTGGGTATTTTTCAAATTTAAAGGCAAACTCCTTTCTCAAAACTGCTCTTTTTCTCTGTGTTGCTAGGGTGTGTCTGGATTTTTCTGTGCTTATATTTTGGCTCACTAATCCCCAGTCTGCAGTATATTCTTCCAGTGTAGTTACTGTGGAAAGACTTTTGCAAAAATATATCCTATATTTACAGTAAAGGTGGAAGATCATTTGGAATTCAAGATCCTGAGATTCTATACTCAGTGGCTGCTCACCTGACCAATCACAATCGTGTTTGTCCCTAGTCATTGCAGTATATAAGATTTAGGAGTATTGTGCATTGAATACCTATTTTCTGTAACAACAAGGTGAGTAAACTATGAATTCTAACACAGAGAAAGAAGCCTCTAATCTTGAGGATGACTGACTTAAAAATACCCACAAACAGAGGTGCAAGTAAACTGGTACAGCCCGGTGCGGCATACCGGTAAGAAAGTGCCGACCGTACCGGCAGGGCCACTGATGGGCGGGGGTTGTGCAAAAGGGGCAGCTGCCCCGGGGCCTGGCGATTTAAAAAGGCCCCGGGCTCCCAGTAGCAGCTGAAGCCCCAGGCTCACAGCCCCCGCCGCTGCTACCCCGGCCGCCCTGAGTACCAGTAAGTCATTTAAATTACTTTCACCCCTGCCCACAAAGGTCATAGAAGAGCCCCAAATTCTTCTTCAAGTGTGCTCTGCATATTCCTACTCTTGGAATGTGCCAGCTAGGTGCAGCTAGGACAGTAGAACCTTCTAGTAGAAGTGCACATTAGGAGTGTCTCGGCCCTCCTCTTCCCCTCTGCAGCACTTGAGTGCATCCAGGGATGTGGCCATTGGGGTATTATTAGTGGCACTGCCACCTCAGTTCCTTCCATCTGCTGCAGAGTTGGATGTGAACCCACTAATATTTGTTAGACCTATACTTGTTAAGTGCTTTAGATTAGTTGCTTGTCTGGCACCAAAGCTGATGCTGACTGCATCATAGTTAAAGCCTAAAACATTAGGGAGAAAATCATTCACAAGCACACTGTGGGATATGCCACATTTTCTTCTTAAGCTGGGAAAGAGAGACAAAACAGGCTGCAGGCTTTCCTGTTATAAGAGATCTTGTCAGCTAAACCTTTGGGATCCAATAAGTTTGAGGGATCTGATAATACAAGTAGGGGACTGGAGTTGGCTCCTACTATCTCCAGATCCAAGAAACTATCCGGAGATGAGGTCAGAGTTTCAGCTTTGGTGCCTGGCTCTAGTTCCAGATTGACTTAAATCTGGATGATCTTCAGATTCCACTGTAACTATGATGTAGTCAGCATTAGCTCTGGTGCCAGACAAGCATTCTAAGAATCTGCAGGATATGCCAAGAACATCTGCCTCAGTTCCAAGGAAGAGAAAAAACTAAATCAAAATACATCTCCAGCATCTCCTCAGATCACTTGCGATTGTCAGATCTGAAGTCAAAAGACTTAAACTTCAAGACAACTCCAGGAGTATGGACCTGAAGTTGAAGCATTTAGACCCATTTGGGATAAGTCAGCAATGTACAGTAGCAGTTACAGCTCAAGTTCATTTGTATCTGCACCCTTCTCTTGGTCCAATAAGATCACACTTCCAACCAGACAAAAGACAGAGATGAGATGTCGAGAGAGATTGGTCTCCAAGGCTGTTACTTCCACTGCCTAAAACCCCTACTTTGATCCCAAAGGAAGACCTTTACTCCATCTTCTGTTTTTAGGATCCCTACATCAGCAGTCTCACCAGTTGCTTCAATATCTGATCTGGGATTGGATCCCCAACTGGATGTTGATGAAGAGAAAATATTTTCCCATGCAGTCTTCCTCCTTGAGGTAATACTGGATATCCAGTGTATCCTTTGGGGGATTGTGACATTCCCCAAGGTGCAATCTGAATTGCTGGACTGCTGCACCCCCTTAGCTCTCAAGCCTGGGATGCTTTTAACACTACTTTGATGATGAATAGCAACCCCTCCAGGCTCTGCTCACTCACAGCCACCAATATGTAAAGTCACTCACAGCGAAATACACAAATGCTATGCCCATCCATCCATGAATTAAGTACAGGGCGACACCCGCATATCCCCAATCCCAGCCTTGCACTCCAGAAATGTGTGTCTTACACTGCTCAGTAGCCCCTGGATAGTATAAGCTCACAGATAGTCCAACATTACAACATTAGGTAATGTTTATGCACAAGGCTTGTTGACTAAAATAGAGATTTCCAAGCACTTACACCAAAACACACTGCTTTAGATAAAACATCAAAACAAGTTTATTAACTAGAGAAAGATGGATTTTAAGTGATTACAAGTGATAAGACTTAAAAGTCAGAATCGGTTACAAAAGAAATAAAAGGATAAACATGCAAACTAATTCCTAAACTTTACCAGGGCTAATACGTTTAAAAGCAAAAAAGGATTTTTTCTCACCAAAGCTTATAGCAGTTTGTACTGGCTGGAAAACCTCCAGGCCAGGCCCACTCCCCCACTTAAATGAAGTTTATTTTGTCTTTCAAGAAATCTCTCTGCCATGAGTAGAGACAGAGGGGGAGAGATGAAGTGGAGGTCTCTGTCTTTCATTCTTATATCCCACTCCCCTCTTTGAGAATTACCCCCCCCCCACCAGGGTACAAACAGTCTCCCGTATATGTGAGGTTTGAAGTGTTTCTGGAAGGAAATGTATATTTCTTGTTTACACCTCACCGTTGCTGAAATATGGCTGCTTAAGTAAGTGGTAGCCTACTTGACTCTGTTAATACCTGTCTGGGATTGCTAGTGTGTCTTTGTCTCTGAAAACTGGTTTGTGGGTGTTACTCAGACTTACAGCATATTTCAGCAACAATCATACAATAGAAACTTATTACTTTACTTATAGTGTTGTGACACATATCTCAACAGGATAATGAGGTTCAGCAAATTGAATTTTCAAATGATACCTCACACGGAATATTTTGTAAAAAATACATTATAGCATTATAAAAGTGGTGAACATGGGGTACAGGGTATCCCAGGGATATGATGCCAGGTTGCGTCCCTGACCATCTTGGCTAATTACCATTGATGGAACTATCCACCATGAACTCACCTAATTCTTTTGAATCCAGTTATACTTTTGGTCTTCACAACATCCTCTGGCAACAAGTTCCTGAGGTTGACTGTGCGCATTGTGTGAAGAAGTGCATCCTTCTGTTTGTTTTAAACATGCTGCCTCTTAATTGAATTGGGTGACCCCTAGTTCTTGTATTATATGAAGGGGTAAATAAATGCCAGTGCCATGGTGTCTAAACCTCCAACTGGACAACAGGGGATGGATCACTCAAAATTACCCTGTTCTGTTCATTCCCTCTGAAATATCTGGCACTGGCCTCTGTCAGAGACTGGGCTTGATGGATCATTGGGCTTGATGGATCATTGGTCTGACCAAATATGGCCATTCTTAATCCTTGAGTTTTTGAGGGAAAGGGCCTTTCTGCTGGAGGAGAGGTTTTTGAAAATAATCACTTCCATAAACACACTGATGCTACAACCCTTTCAAAGAGCAATATACTTTCTAAAGTTATTAGGCCTCATGGCATCTACAACATATATGACTTCATGGAATCATAGAAGATTAGGGTTGAAAGAGACCTCAAGAGGTCATCTAGTCCAATCCCCTGCTCAAAGCAGGACCAATCCCCAACTAAATCATCCCAGACAGAACTTTGTCAAGCTGGGCCTTAAAAACCTCTAAGGATGGAGATTCCACCACCTCCCTAGGTAACCCATTCCAGTGCTTCACCACCCTCCTAGTGAAATAGTGTTTCCTAATATCCAACCTAGATCCCCCCCACTGCAGCTTGAGACCCTTGCTCCTTGTTCTGTCATCTGCCACCACTGAGAACAGCCTAGCTCCATCCTCTTTGGAACCCCCATTCAGGTAGTTGAAGGCTGCTATCAAATCCCTCCTCACTCTTCTTTTCTGCAGACTAAATAGGCCCAGTTCCCTCAGCTTCTCCTCATTAGTCATGTGCCCCAGCCCTGTAATCATTTTCATTGCCCTCCACTGGACTCTCTCCAATTTGTCCATATCCTTTCTGTAGTGGGGAGCCCAAAACTAGATGCAGTACTCCAGATGTGGCCTCACCAGTGTCGAATAGAGGAGAATAATCACTTCCCTCGATCTGCTGGCAATGCTCCTACTAATGCAGCCCAATATGCCGTTAGCCTTCTTGGCAACAAGGACACAAAACAAGATTTGGCCAGGGTGATTTTAATTGCTCCAGTGTGGTCAAGATAACAATAGTACAGCGAACTACTCCTCTTATCGAATGACAGGTACAACATGCTCCTGTTGTCAATGGAATTGCTATCTCATCAGCAGGGAATGGTTCTCCACCCAGGTCTCTAATCATTACATCTAGCAGCCTGGCCATTAGGACTTTGACAGATTTAGAAAGCCATGTTCCATGGAGGTGCAACAAATTCTTAAGAATGCTCGAAAGCCATCTACCAGGAGAAGTTATGATTATAAGTGGAAAAGATTTATTACATAGGCAGCTGATAAGAACGTTGACCAGTTTCAGCCATAACTGGGTTTGAGAATATTTGTTATGCTTAAAGACAACGGGTTTATCTGTTTCCTCTGTTAAAGTTCATCTGGCAGCAATTCACCCTTAATGTTTTAGGCAGGCCTCCCTGTTCTACAGTCAGTCTCCCCCTCTCTTCTCCTTTCCCCAACAGCAGTTCATATCCAGACTGGGGCCCATAGGGTTAACAGTGACTATTCAATGGGTCTGACAATCAGACCTTCCCTTCCTTGCCTTTCCTTGCTACTCACTAAACAGATTAGTGAGAAGAGGCCAGGATTATTTTGTTTGCTCCCTTATAGGCATCACAGGCTCTGGTTCTCTCAGCTACATGTCATAACTCTGTGCCTTACTTGGAAGCCTCCCCACACAGAAAATCTTTTGATGCAAACTTCAGTGAAGTTACCAAATCCAGTCAAATTACAACAGACAGTTTGGAAATTAAGAGGATATACAACCAGCAGTTTGGATACTCGGATCAATTTATGTATGTTCTTGATTCCAGCAAAGATTCCACCTCCAGAGTCTGCTACTATATCTGGAAAATCTTCTGTTTCTAGACAGTTCAGTGTTACTTGAATCTATAATCCACTCTTCCCAAAACCTGTCCACGTTTTTTGTTTCTTCAACAAAGATTATTGCCTGAATACTTTTCAAATCCAAATAGCTGCTTGGGTGCTCAAAGGATATCTTTTTTGGTAAAAGTAGCATGGCATCTGATCCTCACAATTCCTGAAGGCTGTGACTTACCTCTGTCCTTGTGTTGAAACTGTTGTGCCATCTGGAAACATAATCTGTGTCTACAATATTTAATGAAACAGACTTTTGAATCACTGGTTACATCATTTCAATCTGGATTGTTTTTCTAATTGCATCACCTCTACCAGACTAGTCAGTACATTAATTTGATTGTCTATCAAAAAGCCATTTCTTCAACTTTTTTCCACACAGTGTGGTATATGGAAATTTTTCAGAATTTATACCTAAAATAGTTTCTCCTTGCCATTTTAATCAAGACATCATTCTCTTAAACATGTTTATCCTCAAATGTTCAGAAGGGTCTCTGTGTGTCCCCACAGATCCATCAAAGTCTTTCTGGACTGAACTCTCTTAGGCTGGTAAGAACCAAGATCTCAAGGCATCTAACACAACCAGTTCAAATCAGCTAATTTAGAAGTCTATATGAAGGCTGGAAAGGCACTGCCTTCAAGTCTCAGAGCACATTCAACAAGTTCTATCCGCATATCTTGGCAGAAAGAAGTAGATCACTTTTTGAAGAGAACTACAGATGTTGGCTGGCATCGTTTTCATTCTGCCATCATTCCTTGATTTTCTCCTTGTTTCATTCTGCTTTTCTCCACACCACGTCTAGGTGGATTGCTTGCTACTTCCCACCTCTCGGTCTCCAGACTAGAGGAGACTTTTTCTGTGTCTGACAATAGACAGTTTGAATTTACCACAAATGTGATCTCATAGCAGAGGAGTCCTCTAGAATTTTTCTGGGGTTCATACGTAGTTTGTATATGTTTATACTTTTCTAAGGCTTAAAGCATTGGAAGTAGTTCAGTCTGGGTCTGTGATACATTTCTAGGACTTATAAAGGGGGAGCAATTTGACCAACAATATTCTGAGAATTTTAGTCTTCGTGGTCATGGTTAATCAATCACTTAGCTTCCAGAATAAAGGATTACTTTCCTATGAGAAGTTATATTTGTGGTAAATTCAAATAGTCTATTTCCTTGCTCTTCTGGACTCAGGGGAAATGTGTAATATCATTTTAATATACTTTAGAGATTAATATGGCCATTTGGATTTCTAGAGTGCTCACATCACAGGTATGAACTTGGCCTGGACAGGTAAAGAGAATTTTTAGCAACAACTGTACTTGCGATATAAGTTCCTGTAGAATCGGCCTGTAACAATACTGTTAAAGGTCTCATTAGTATGCATGCTTTCAGGTATCCCTTATGAAAATATAGCATGTTAATTTATTTAATATATTTTAGTTATTATAAGTATACATTATTATTCAAGTGCATTACAAATATACTATCTTTTCATAAGGAATATACAATAATTTAGAGACTAAGATTTATTACAGATATAAAGCCAATATCATCCTTAATGTATCTCCAGTGACTTTAGTGAGCTTTACACCCTTGAACAATCGTATATTAAAAATATATTGTAAGCATACAACAGTTAATGACAGGTAGTACTAGAGACACACTCCAGAAGTAACATTGTATTGTCTAGGAAGATGACTGCTTGGTGACAGAATGTTACCCTCTTAATATCAGTAAAAGCCTCTAGAAATGAGCTGAAAAAGATGGAGGTTTCTGAAGAGTATTTTGGATAAGAACATAAGAAAGGCCGTACTGGGTCAGACCAAAGGTCCAATCAGCCCGGTATCCTGTCCACCAACAGTGGCCAATGCCAGGTGCCCCAGAGTGAGTGGACCTAACAGGTAATGATCAAGTGATCTCTCTCCTGCTATCCATCACCCCGCTTCTGACAAACAGAGGCTAAGGACACCATTCCTTACCCATCCTGGTTAATAGCCATTAATGGACTTCATCTCCATGAATTTATCCAGTTCTCTTTTAAACCCTGTTATAGTCCTAGCCTTAACAGCCTCCTCAGGCAAGGAGTTCCACAGGTTGACTATGTGCTGTGTGAAGAAGAACTTCCTTTTATTTCTTTTAAACCAGCTGCCCATTAATTTCATTGGGTGGCCCCTAGTTCTTCTATTATGAGAACAAGTAAATAACTTTTCCTTATTCACTTCCTCCACACCACTCATAATTTTATATACCTCTATCATATCCCCCCTTAGTCTCCTCTTTTCCAAGCTAAAAAGTCCTAGCCTCTTTAATCTCTCCTCATATGGGACCCCTTCCAGACCCCTAATCAGTTTAGTTGTCCTTCTCTGAACCTTTTCTAATGCAAGTATATCCTTTTTGAGATGAGGAGACCACAATTATACGCAGTATTCAAGATGTGGGTGCACTATGTATTTGTATAAGGGCAATAAGATATTCTCCATCTTATTCTCTATCCCTTCTTTAATGATTCCTAACATCCTGTTTGCTTTTTTGACTGCTGCTGCACACTGCATGGATGTCTTCAGAGAACTATTCACGATGACTCCAATATCTTTTTCCTGATTAGTTGTAGCTAAATTAGCCCCCATCATATTGTATGTGTAGTTGGGGTTATTTTTTCCAATGTGCATTACTTTAAATTTATCCACATTAAATTTCATTTGCCATTTTCTTGCCCAATCATTTAGTTTTGTGAGATCTTTTTGAAGTTCTTCACAGTCTGCTTTGGTCTTAACTATCTTGAGCAGCTTAGTATCATCTGCAAACTTTGCCACCTCACTATTTACCCCTTCTTCCAATCATTTATGAATAAGTTGAATAGGATTGATCCTAGAACTGACCCTTGGGGAACACCACTAGTTACCCCTCTCCATTCTGAAAATTTACCATTTATTCCTGCCCTTTGTTCCCTGTCTTTTAACCAGTTCTCAGTCCATGAAAGGATCTTCCCTCTTATCCCATGGCAACTTAATTTACGTAAGAGCCTTTGGTGAGGGACCTTGTCAAAGGCCTTCTGGAAATCTAAGTACACTATGTCTACTGGATCGCCCTTGTCCACATGTTTGTTGACCCCTCAAAGAACTCTAATACATTAGTAAGGCATGATTTCCCTTTACAGAAACCATGTTGACTTTTGCCCAACAATTTATGTTCTTCTATGTGTCTGACAATTGTATTCTTTACTATTCTTTCAACTGATTTGCCCAGTACAGATGTTAGACTTACCGGTCTATAATTGCCGGGATCACCTCTAGAGCCCTTTTTAAATATTTGCGTTACCTTAGCTGTCTTCCAGTCATTGGGTACAGAAGCCGATTTAAAGGACAGGTTACAAACCCTAGTTAATAGTTCCACAATTTCACATTTGAGTTCTTTCAGAACTCTTGGGTGAATGCCATCTGGTCCCGGTGACTTGTTACTGTTAAGTTTATCAATTAGTTCCAAAACCTCCTCTAGTGACACTTCAATCTGTGACAATTCCTCAGATTTGTCACGTACAAAAGACGGCTCAGGTTTGGGAATCTCCCTAACGTCCTCAGCCATGAAGACCAAAGCAAAGAATTCATTTAGTTCTCTGCAATGACTTTATCGTCTTTAAGTGCTAATTTTGTATCTCTATCGTCCAGGGGCCCCACTGGTTGTTTAGCAGGCTTCCTGCTTCTGACATATTTAAAAAACGTTTTGTTATTACCATTTGAGTTTTTGGCTAACTGTTCTTCAAACTCCATTTTGGCTTTTCTTATTACATTTTTACACTTAATTTGGCAGTGTTTATGCTCCTCTCTAGTTACCTCACTAGGATTTGACTTCCACTTTTTAAAAGATGCCTTTTTATCTTTCACTGCTTCTTTTACATGGTTGTTAAGCCACGGTGGCTCTTTTTTAGTTCTTTGACTTTGTTTTTTTAATTTGGGGTATACATTTAAGTTGGGCCTCTATTATGGTGTCTTTGAAAAGTGTCCATGCAGCTTGCAGGGATTTCACTTTAGTCAGTTTACCTTTTAATTTCTGCTTAACTAACCCCCTCATTTTTGCATAGTTGCCCTTTTGAAAATTAAATCCCACTGTGTTGGGCTGTTGATGTGTTCTTCGCACCACAGGAATGTTAAATGTTATTATACTATGGTCACTGTTTCCAAGCGGCCCTGTTATAGTTACCTCTTGGACCAGAGGAAACAGTTCTTTCTTTTTCTTCATGCGCATTTTGTTGAAACTTACCCACCCCACCTTTCACCTCCTACTGCGTTCCCCTTCAAATGAGTTGTTTCTGCTCAGCTGCTGACCCAGGTAAATATATTTGTCAACCTCCTTGATTTCTTTCCCATTTACAGTGATGATTCCTTCTTCACAATGCTTATTCCACATCCACTTTGTCTTCCACGTGTTCACTTCCAAGCTAATATAATGTGAAAGTGTTTGCAGTTGCTGCAATTTGTTCTCCAGTTCTGCTGTGTCCTTTGCCAGTATTACACAGTCATCAGCGAAGAGAAAATGCGTTAACTGTTCTCCGTCAATTCTGATTCCTTCTTCCCAGTTCAATTTATTGAACAGCGACTCCAGTACTGCTGCAGACAGCTTCGCTGAGATTGTGTCGCCTTGTCTGTCTCCTCTGGGTATAGTAATAATGCAGGGGACTTTGAATAATGTTATCTCTGTCGAGCAATTGCGGTTAATTTCTTCCAGCAGATCGATGTACCTCAGGTCGATTCCGATTTCTTTGTGTGCGTTGAGTACAGGGTTAATCTCTACCACGTTGACAAACGCAATACACAATGGTACTTTGTATTCCTTGCATTTTTTGATGCGCTGCTGAACTGAGTGGATGTGTTCAATTGTCGAATACCCTGAGCGGAAACCAGCTTGTTCTCTGCTTTCATACATTTCAAGATCCTTCTTAATCCAATTGAGTATGATGTGAGTGAAGACTTTATACACTTGTGAGAGGAGTGTGATCTGATATTAGTTGCTCAGTTCTTCTGGATCGCCTTTCTTCATCAATAGTATTGTTTTTGATTTCTTCCATAAATTTGGAACATGCTTGCTATTGATGTAGATGGTGAATCATTGCGCCAACACTTTGAAGAGAGTATCTTCCCCTGCTTTGAGATATTCTGGCCAAACATTGTCCACTCCCGGACTCTTTCCTCTCTTTATGTTATAAACTGCGTATTCATAACTGCCATGAAGAAAAGGAAAGAACTGTTTATCTTCACTGTTCTGCCAGCAATGATATATGGAACAGAAAGCAGGTCAACAACGAAAGCGGAGGAAGAACAATTCACTGTCACCCAGAGAGCAATGGAAAGGCGAATGTGTAAGATATAGCTCAGTGATCCTATACTGAATGAGGAGATCAGAAGGCATACGGAGGTGACCGATGTAGTGCAGGCAATGTATGACACAAAGCGAAGATGGGCGGGTCATGTAGTCCGCAGGCAAGACAATAAGTGTACAGCCCGCATCACTGAGTGGATCCCCAGAGACCACAAGTGATCGCTGTGTAGACCGAAAACGCGCTGGGCCAATCCCATGACAAAACTCTTTGGCCAGAAATGGAAAGAATGTGCTCGCAACAAAATAGAATGATGTAGCGTTGACTTGCGTTCGTGGAGAGACGGATGAGGACAAGCCGGACAAAGATGACAAAGGTATATTTTGGATAAAATAAATATTAAGACATTCTAAATATATATGTATTTTGATCAAGCCCACTCTTATTTAAAATACAGGCATTTCTAATATCTACTTTCTGTTGTCCAGAAAGGTATAACTTTCTTGCAGTGATTAACACTTTAAAAAAAGCTTCACACCAGCCCTTTAATCCTAACATATTAAAATTTAAACACTGAACAAAATACAAAGAACTCAGCAGTGATACTATTTTGCTAAAATAATAAATATAATTTAAAATAATGTATTTAAATATATCTTAAAGTGCTGCTATCATTTTTTGTGCAATTAAAAATATTAAATGCCTCTATGCTAATGTATTATTGGTATGTGAAGAACAAGAAGAAACAAATCACACACATTTCCCCACTTAATTATTGTGCTAGAAATTTATTGTTATATCATTGACCTATTTGGTCATGGCCAAGTTAATCATGTCTGAACGTTCCCCAGTGGGAAATAAACTTGTTCACTTCCTGTCCTGCAAGAATATCAACTAAAACTCAGTCATATATGCCCATGCATTTCACTGCAGCCCACCGTAACCATCATCTCCAGCAGTGAAACTGCAGTTTGCAGGATGCCCGTGAGAATCTGTGTCAGAAACCCATCACTTCCTGTGTGCCTTCATTCAATTCCATTCAATCATTTACCGGATTAAATTATACCAAACTGTTTGCAAAAGCCCTCCCCACACTTTTTTTTTTTTTTGTTTGCAAAGAACTGTTTTGTCATACTGAAATAGAGTTTATGTTCAGTAACAGCCTAATAAGCCAGCAACTTTAGTCGCTTATTAAAGTCAAGCATGTGTCTTTGTTTCATGTTGCTAATGATGTGGAACCATAGAGGCCTGAGTATATTTCGCCTGGACGGTGTGGGAGCGAATGCTGAGAGCTCATTACTTGGCTCCCCATTGGAATCCTGCAGGCTTCTGCTCATTGAGGAGACTGTGGGGGCTTTGACAGAATTATTATACTGAATATTTTTAGACTCATTAACTATATCACCAAAGCAAAACATCTCTTCCTTAGATGCAAATGGCTGCAGCTACTGCGGCTTTGCTTTAGTTATTGCAGAAAAAAGGATGAAGCTTGAAAACAACTTAAGGAAAAGACTTTCATGCCTGAATGTTTGAATTTGTAATTTATACTAGAATGTGTAAGCCTTTTTTACCACATTTAAGCCACTCTTGTCTAAGTGCCATTTTCAAAAATGCATATATTCAGTTTCATGTAGTAAACAATGTTCAAAGTCTTTTAAATTTAGAATGCGCTGCTGAAATACACAGTAAAATATGAGATTTCAGAATTCCATTTTCATATCCAAGAGTTAATAAATTCAAAATTAAGAGGACAATGTTAAAGTAATCTGAGATGCCTGATTTAATCCTACAAAAGTAGAGAATTTCTGAACTAAGTCAAAAAATCTTGACTTTCCTTTAACCCAAGTATTGGAACATATGTACTGTGCAGTATGAAAGATCACAGACTTCTGAGAGTCATACAATTCCTATGCACAACAGAGTGATTTAAAGATGAGGAATGAAACAAAATTTTTAGCCTAACTCTGAATTTCCTTGTTATTATGAGTTTAAGTTGGTCTTTAATGTTACTTTATTGTAGCTTCTTGTGGTTTAATTGAGACTTAAGGTGTACTTGAAGAAAATTATGAATATCTTAACATTAATTCTTCAGAGAAAAGAACAGAAAATTGCATTTATGGCTCCATTTGTTGGAAAAGGTAAGTTGGTTGTGAACTGTACAGTATTTCATCTTTTATCAAACTATATTTTGATTCCTTGATGGAGACGTTTTCTGTATGTTGTTTACAAGCTTATTTTCTGTACGTTATATGCTTGAGTAATTGTAGGAGAAATGTACGGACATTTAAGAAAACTATGGATTAGTATTTTTCCTATAATGATGTACATGATTTTATTGGGGTTTTATTGTTCAAAATTATTATAGATACAAAACCAGCTATTTTGATGCTAAGGAAGAAACACGTTTTTATTTGTGGTTCATTTCCTGCACTCGTGTTCTTTGACAATGGTGACAGTGTCTTTATACATCAAGAAGTTCTATTTTCTATGACTGCCAGGGATTCTGGGGGGAATACTTCATATCTGAAACATGTTTTCCTTTGGGATTTCACCATTAGAATAACAATTCTGATCAGTAGCCCATTATAAAATGGCTTTTCTAAAGATATGAAAAGGAGTAGTTAAAAACCTGACTGATAAATAAAGCTATATTGAACTGAAGTTTATTTTTGTGTACTTAGGAACTGTGTGTTCTACCTCAGTGAAATAATAATATAATTCCTAACAAATATATGAACTGTTAACAGTTTGCAAGTTATGCGTTTCAGGTATCAAAAGCATCAGCTTGGGTAGACTGTGTTGAGGCAATTCTGTTGCCCTTGAATCCAAGCAATTCCTATGCCTACCAGTTTGTGGCAGAATACTATTTAATAAGACATTGACCAGAGCTTTCAAACTTGAGTGCCTAATGTTAAGTACCTAAATCCTTATTTAGGCACCTAAATAAAAATGTATAGATTTTAGTTGCAGATGGCCAGCACCTGTGGAAATAAGACCACTTATTTAGAGTCTTAAATATGGGTTCAAGGGGCCAAACTTTTGGCAGCTGAATCTGAAAGTCATGGACATGTTATGCATTAAGTTGTGGATTCTTCCTTTAGTAGATGACCAGTTTTCAAAACTGAATGTAAACATTCCACCAGGCAAATCCTCACCTGCCGACCAGTGCTCAGTCTGAATAAATAGCCTGAAGCCAATCCACCTGTCTAGCTTCATAGATGATCCACGGTAATGAAACAGAAGAGAGCCTTAAGCATGGAAATGTGACTGTTTAGCTTCCTACATACAATATCATAATCTGATACAGAACATCTGTTTATAGAAGTATTAGTTACCAATTTATAATCTTATGTTTTATCCTTACCTTAAAACCTAAGTAAAGTTACACCATATTTTTCCCTATGTTCTTAATACTCGTAAACCTGAACCTTTGTAGTCTCATTAAAATTTTATACTTGGAAAGAAGGATATGGATGTGGCATCCATTCCATATAAAGAACTAGATTGAGAATCTTAAAGTTGCTCGGTTAAGTACTCAAAAGTCATGGAAATGCCACATGAGGGTTACCTGGTTGCACACCCAACTTTAACTCTTCCCCCTTTCTGTCAGGCTGAGTGTTCTAGGTGGTCAGGCCTGGTGGTTAGAGCGGTGGTCAAGAACAGTACCAAGGGTTGAAGGCGGACATAGAGTCAGAACTGGGATGAGAGCAACTTTGAGACTGGAGTCAGTGGACAGACCACAGGTCAGAGTCCAGAGACAAGTCAAATTAGGATCAAAGTCAGAACCCAGATGCAGGTTGAAGGTAGGAGTCAGGTTGGAATCAGTCCAAGGCTCTGGGGGTCAGAAGGCAGATGGAGGGTTGGAATGGGTCAGGACTGGAGCGAGGTCAGAACAGGACATGGCATGGCTGAAGCAGGTTGGAACAAGGCTCAGTCAAGACTGGGAAGGAACAGGATCAAGGGTAGGCTGGAAGCTTAGGGAGTCTATAACACCATGAGGCAGCTAAGTGATGCTGATGCACTCTGGTGGTGAGAGTGAAATACCTGTGCCTAGCAGTCATCTAACCTGTGCCCGGGGTGGGGATAGGCAGCTGCAAGATGCTTGAGGGATGAGGTACTGCAGGCTCTCCTGGAGTGGGTGAGTCATTGTAGCTGAGGGAGCTGCCCTGATCCAGCTATGAGTTTGCCTCACACCTGCTGCATGTGCAATAAGATAAAGTATTTAATTATACAATCACATACTATTTCTCAATTAATACAATATAATACCATTCTTTTGTTTCAATATCCTTAGAAAGTGTGCTGTAATGGAACTCCCTACTATAGACTTTTTAAGGTCTTCATTTTCCCTCCTTTGGATATTGTGAGAAGGTATGCTGAAGAGGAGCTTCATTACTGTACAGTTTACAAATTCAGAGCACTTTATTTATCCATGTGAATTTTCAACATGCCGTGAAGATAGCTGTGCTCCACAACTATGTGTAACGCACTGGCTAACTATTAATATGCCTCCCCCTAAAGATTGAACCATATGTAGGCTAAGAGTTTGGTACTTGCAGAGACCTTACTCCCTCAACTCAGATGCTGTATTTTTGGTACTGAAGATCCATTTTTAGTCACAGTGTTGATTTATGGAGGTTCATTATAGGCATGCCTCCAAGGCAGTAGAAAATGTTGAATTATATTATTTTGTATTTGAGAAATTGTATCTGATTATGTACTAAAAGATGATGATATTCACTGGGAGTTTTTTAAGAAAAGGAGAGCAAATAGAAATCTTAGATCTAGAATTATTTGATTCGATACAACCAGGACACCTTTCTTTATGTACCTTTGTAGATCCTGTAAGATTAGACTGGATTCTCTTTTTCACACAGCAACTAAGTACAGTATCAGATCCAGGAACTCAGGATCTGTAGGACCAGAAGCCAAGGCATAGTCCACTACATAGTAATACCACACAGACAACTCACTCAACTTTTCTATGTCACCGTTTTTCTATCTGTAAAATGGGATTAATAGTTGCCATCTACATAACAGTTTGTCACCTTAGAGAACTTGATGAAGTTGGATAAACATGAGTACCTCCTTTATACAATTAGCAAAGCAAACATTGATCTGAACGGTTTGTTTTGAGAGGCAGTGAGCTAGTGGATGAGACAGACCTACCACCTCAGTGTGCTGGATTCTGTTCCTAGCTTTATAATAAACTTTCTATAGGATTTTGTACATTATCTATATACACATTTAGAAATATATGAAACAACCTCTTCATTTTTGGGAGTAATTATGTTTGCCAAACTCCTATGAGAGTAATGTAAGGTTTTGCTATATAATGGTTGTGAATTGCAGAGAATATGAAGGGACTTTAGTTGATGAAGTGAGACTTGAACTCAAGTTCTTATTGTCTCAACCATTTGCTCATTCTAGTAAGCTACAGGAAATTTTAATAGATCCTGTTTTCCTGAATTGTTTATAAATTTATCCCAGCCAGGTTTGGGGAGACTTAGGAGTTGTGTTTATAATTCAGTAAGATTTAGTTGTATGCATAGTACAGCCTTCCAGAACCTGGAATGTTACCAACATTGGTAACTTGCACCCAATCTAATGTACATGTATGACAGGACATATTCAAAGTCTTATAACTCAGCCAAGGCAAAGTAGACTTTCACTGGGATACAAAAAAGCACCTCTGAATCCTGAAAGCTATTTTGCTGTCAAATTTAAATTTTCTGCCTCTGCTCACTTCACTACCATAGCTATTCAAAATGATATCCCAAACGTTTGTAATGGGAAAAGTTAGTTTTTGTCACTCCTATTGTTCTCAAAGTCATGGGAACCATATTTGCCCAGACTTGCAAAAAATATACCTTCAAGCCTGGAAGATTTTCACCCAATGGTTACAAGTTTTATTAAATACTGATCAACAGAAAATGTGTTGAGGAGAGACATCAGACAACTTTATAGCTGTAATGGCAGCTACCTCTATAATAACCTCAGTTCTGGATGCTCCTGCTGTTTTGGATTGCTGTGTCAGCACAAAGCATCCATAAACCTGGCAAATCCAGCCCTTGGATGATCTCTCTTGTGTAGAGGTTTTTTTGGGTAGTATATTGCCACCATAGTGGCTTCTACACCACCTTTTCTTCATGGATACTAGAATATTGGGAATGGTTACAGTAGCTTTTACATTGCTCCAACTTCTGCCAGGGGACTGGCCCAGAACAAAGTAGCTCCAGGATTGGGGGAGCAAACCTTCTGTTTCAGTGCATTGTGATAATAAAGTCCATTATTTTCTATGATTTTCTGCTGTCGGCCGCCTGGGGCTGAGAGCGGGGGCCTGGAGCTCTCACTGTCAAAATTGAAGTGGAGGCCTAATATTGCAGAATCCGCAAAATCACAAGGGTAAGTAGTAATAGTGTATTTTTTGGTTGAAAATTTCCTTGAGTGTTTTCTAATTTTAAAAGATGTTATACATGAATACTAAACAAAAATCCGAAAGAGAATTCTACCACATATTAGTTCTAATGATTTAAATATGTGAAATGTCAATCTTAAAACTTAATTAAATGTTTAACTTTTAGGGTCAGATTCATTGACTCTGAATGAGTACTTTACAACATTCTAGAATATTATAAAGCAGTCAGTGTATTGGCCAAGTAAGACTTATGGTTGCTTTTCATCACTAGAGCACCATACAGCAACCAGAGTGCTGGTGAATCTAGCTCTTAATTTGTAATTGACCTATTAGTTTAGCTATACAGGCTACAGAGTTTTTTTGGTTTTGTTGGTGGTGGTGGTGGTTTTTTTTAACTACATAGGCAAATACACCAAGTAAACTTCCAGGATAGGAAACTGGAATTTGAGTATTGTAGTGGAAAGGATATATTTTAAAAAAAATTAGTTATGTATGAAAATCTAATGTCACATCCTCATTGACTTCCCCCTGATCTTCTCCCTCTGTAGTTCCTTATATTGCCCATTTCAGTTGCACTTACATCACCAGAATGCAGAACTGTGAGGAGGACATGGGATGAGTTGAGGCAAACAGAGATATGTCTGAGCCTGCGTGGGATGGGCTGTGTTTGGGGAAGAGACTGGAGCTATGCAAAACAGGGATCTGAGAATTCCAATAGTTCTGTTCTATAAAGATTTCTCCTTTGCTTCAGCCCCTAGTAGTGTTTTCTCAGTGCACCACCTATGCTGTCATGGGATACCATCCTGACAGTATGGCTTTATTCCCATTTTAAACAATGAGAGATGGCAGCCATTGCACGAAACTCTCTTTAGAAAAACATTATTCCTTAGCTGATGATTAAAAAGCAACTTCAGTTGTGAAGCAGAAAATGTTTTGAATATTTGAATGGTCTGTGCTATTCTGTTATTAAGGAGCATTCAGGACCAAAACATAGTCTCACGCAGGATGCTAAATTTCTTAAAGGACCCATTTTAAATTATTTTAAATCATAAAGTGAGTAGCTGTTTTACATACTGTAAATTCTCTGAAAATTCATTCTATGCTCAAAGACTAAATGCTGTCATTTTGGGGGAGGATGCATTATATTTTTCATCCATAACAAAGAGGGGCAAAACTCAATAAGTCTTAACTATGGAGCTGTAACTGATGCTTTCATAATATAGTGTTTTGTGACTAAGCTTAGAATTGAGAGTTACAAGATCTGGGTTCTGCCAAAGACTTCTGACCTTGGAGTGGTTGCTGTCTCTCTCTCTCTCTCTCTCTCTCTCTGTGCCTCATTTTTCCCAGCTATAAAATGTGTACAACAGTGCCCTATTTCACAGGGTTGTAAGGTTTTATTTATTGCTTATAAAGGGATTTCAAACCAACTTTGCTGTGAAAAGAATTAAGTGGTGTTATTTTATTGTAAAATGATAGACCAACGTATATCAATGTATTGAGGGAATACTTTAATTTCCAGGTGTGTGGATGTATTATAAGCCAAGTTCATAGCACCACCTATTATTAAGGTTCCCCAACACTTCCCTGTATTCAGCTGGTTTTAACGTTGCCAAACTTTAACCATTCAGGCTGAAATTTTCCATGCTGAGGATCTGACTCTTTCTGAATTTGTTGGAAAACTACAGCCAAAATAGTTCAATATAGTAACTTGGTTCCTTCACATTTTTTTTTTTTTTTTTTTT
Organism: Chelydra serpentina; assembly: GCA_037349315.1. Taxonomy (NCBI): domain Eukaryota; kingdom Metazoa; phylum Chordata; order Testudines; family Chelydridae; genus Chelydra; species Chelydra serpentina. Next base: position 66,046,826 of record JBAIAC010000002.1, on the reverse strand, counting down.
TTTTTTAGTGGTAGTATATTCAATCCATTTGGGGTACTGTGAGTTATGAAAGATTTGTCAGTCGAGCTGGACGGAGGTTGCAAACTGACTTCTGGTAGGGTGACCAGATGTCCCGATTTTATAGGGACAGTCCCGGTTTTTGGGTCTTTTTTTTTTATATAGGCTCCTATTACCCCCCACCCGCTGTCCTGATTTTTTACATTTGCTGTCTGGTCACCCTAACTTCTGGTAACATGGATCATTGATTCAAGTATTATATGTAGTTTCAGTAACACCAAACAGTAATATCTTGCCCAGAGAATCATAGAATATTAGGGTTGGAAGAGACCTCAGGAGGTCATCTAGTCAACATAAGAACATAAGAATGGCCAGACCAAAGGTCCATCCAGCCCAGTATCTTGTCTGCTGACAGTGGCCAATGCCAGGTGCCCCAGAGGGAGTGAACCTAACAGGTAATCAAGTGATCTCTCTCCTGCCATCCATCTCCACCCTCTGACAAACAGAGGCTAAGGACACTATTCCTTACCCCTCCTGGCTAATAGCCCTCCATGAATTTATCTAGTTCTCTTTTAAACCCTGTTATAATCCTAGCCTTCACAACATCCTCAGGCAAGGAGTTCCACAGGTTGAATGTGCGCTGTGTGAAGAACTTCCTTTTATTTCTTTTAAACCTGCTGCCCATTAATTTCATTTGGTGGCCCCTAGTTCTTATATTATGGGAACAAGTAAATAACTTTTCCTTATTCACTTTCTCCACACCACTCATGATTTTATATACCTCTATCATATCCCCCCTCAGTCTCCTCTTTTCCAAGCTGAAAAGTCCTAGCCTCTTTAATTTCTCCTCATATGGAACCCGTTCCAAACCCCTACTCATTTTAGTTGCCCTTCTCTGAACCTTTTCTAATGCAAGTATATCTTTTTTTGAGATGAGGAGACCACATCTGTATGCAGTATTCAAGATGTGGGCATACCATGTATTTATATAAGAGCAATAAGATATTCTCCGACTTATTCTCTATCCCTTTTTTAATGATTCCTAACATCCTGTTTGCTTTTTTGACTGCCCCTGCACAGTGCTTGGACGTCTTCAGAAAACTATCCAGGATGACTCCAAGATCTCTTTCCTGATTAGTTGTAGCTAAATTAGCCCCCATCATATTGTATGTATAGTTGGGGTTATTTTTTCCAATGTGCATTACTTTAAATTTATCCACATTAAATTTAATTTGCCATTTTCTTGCCCAATCATTTAGTTTTGTGAGATCTTTTTGAAGTTCTTCACAGTCTGCTTTGGTCTTAACTATCTTGAGCAGCTTAGTATCATCTGCAAACTTTGCCACCTCACTGTTTACCCCTTCTTCCAATCATTTATGAATAAGTTGAATAGGATTGATCCTAGAACTGACCCTTGGGGAACACCACTAGTTACCCCTCTCCATTCTGAAAATTTACCATTTATTCCTGCCCTTTGTTCCCTGTCTTTTAACCAGTTCTCAGTCCATGAAAGGATCTTCCCTCTTATCCCATGGCAACTTAATTTACGTAAGAGCCTTTGGTGAGGGACCTTGTCAAAGGCCTTCTGGAAATCTAAGTACACTATGTCTACTGGATCGCCCTTGTCCACATGTTTGTTGACCCCTCAAAGAACTCTAATACATTAGTAAGGCATGATTTCCCTTTACAGAAACCATGTTGACTTTTGCCCAACAATTTATGTTCTTCTATGTGTCTGACAATTGTATTCTTTACTATTCTTTCAACGAATTTGCCCAGTACTGACGTTAGACTTACCGGTCTGTAATTGCCGGGATCACCTCTAGAGCCCTTTTTAAATATTTGCGTTACCTTAGCTGTCTTCCAGTCATTGGGTACAGAAGCCGATTTAAAGGACAGGTTACAAACCCTAGTTAATAGTTCCACAATTTCACATTTGAGTTCTTTTAGAACTCTTGGGTGAATGCCATCTGGTCCTGGTGACTTGTTACTGTTAAGTTAATCAATTAATTCCAAAACCTCCTCTAGTGACACTTCAATCTGTGACAATTCCTCAGATTTCTCACCTACAAAGGACAGCTCAGATTTGGGAATCTCCCTAACATCCTCAGCCGTGAAGACTGAAGCAAAGAATTAATTTAGTTTCTCCACAATGACTTTATCGTCTTTAAGTGCTCCTTTTTTATCTTGATCCTCCAGGGGCCCCACTGGTTGTTTAGCAGGCTTCCTGCTTCTGATGTACTAAAAAAACATTTTGTTATTATCTTTTGAGTTTTTGGCTACCTGTTCTTCAAACTCCTTTTTGGCTTTTCTTATTACATTCTTACACTTAATTTGACAGTGTTTATTCTCCTCTCTAGTTACATCACTAGGATTTGACTTCCACTTTTTAAAAGATGCCTTTTTATCTCTCACTGCTTCTTTTACATGGTTGTTAAGCCACAATGGCTCTTTTTTAGTTCTTTTACTAAAAAAGTTGTGTTTTTTAATTTGGGGTATACATTTAAGTTGGGCCTCTATTATGGTGTCTTTGAAAAGTGTCATGCAGCTTGCAGGGATTTCACTCTAGTCACTATACCTTTTAATTTCTGTTTAACTAACCTCCTCATTTTTGCGTAGTTCCCCTTTCTGAAATTCAATGCCACAGTTCTGGGCCACTGAGGTGTTCTTCCCACCACAGGAATGTTAAATTTTGTTATATTATGGTCACTATTTCCAAGCGGTCCTGTTATAGTTACCTCTTGGACCAGATCCTGTGCTCCACTCAGGACTAAATCGAGAATTTCCTCTCCCCTTGTGGGTTCCTGTACCAGCTGCTCCAAGAAGCAGTCATTTAAAGTATCGAGAAATTTTGTCTCTGCATTTCATCCTGAGGTGACATGTACCCAGTCAATATGGAGATAGTTGAAATCCCCCACTATTACTGAGTTCTTTATTTTGATAGTCTCTCTAATCTCCCTTATCATTTCATAGTCACTATCACTGTCCTGGTCAGGTGGTCGATAATAGATGCCTACTGTTATATTCTTATTAGAGCATGGAATTACTATCCATAGAGATTCTATGGAACATGTGGATTCATTTAAGATTTTTACTTCATTTCATTCTATATTTTCTTTCACATATAGTGCCCCTCCCACTCCCCATGACCTGTACCCCAGAATGATTGTGTCCCATTGATTGTCCTCCCTCCATCAGGTTTTTGTGATATCAATATATTGTATCAATTGTATCAATATCCTCTTTTAACACGAGGCACTCTAGTTCTCCCATCTTATTATTTAGACTTCTAGCATTTGTCTACAAGCACTTTAAAAATGTGTTACTGTTTATTTGTCTGCCCTTTTCTGTTGTGTCAGATTCTTTTTTATGTGAATCCCCTGCTCAAACCAGGACCAACACCAAGTGGGTTTCTGTGTTGGTTATTATTGCACAGGCTTCTAGTCTGTCTAGAAACACTATTATTTGAAATGACTTATAAAAATGTGTCTTTGAAAGAAGAGTAAAAAAATGCAGCCTTCTTGATAAAATCAGCAAAAATCAGTTTGAAGATCACATGGTAGCACCTGGTATGTCTTTGACCTATACTTGAATAGGCACCAATTATGATGAATTTGTATTGATTTAAAAAGTGGTGGGAAGCTGGGGATTGTTCTATCTTTGCTCAGCCCTCAGAGAGAAGGGAGAGTAAACATGAGTTTCAGAGTTGAACATGAGTCTTTTTAAATATGCAAGCCTATAGAAATATTCAATATTGTAATTTTTGTCTAATTTTGTTATTTTAATGTTTTCTGCTGAATGAATTTGTCTTGTATATATTGCTATAATTTATATATTTAAAACTTCTGATTGCATAATACTTCAGGGTGCACACTCTAAGTAGGGTCTCACAGCCCTGGTCTACACTACGAGTTTCGTAGTGTAGCATTATATCGATTGATCCGTGCACCCATCCACACGACGAAGCCCTTAACATCGATTTCTAGGGCTCTTAAAATCGATCTCGCCACTCCACCCCCAACGAGGGGATTAGCGCTTAAAGCGATATTGCTGAATCGATCTAGGCTTAGTGAGGACGCAATTCGACGGTATTGGCCTCCTGGATCTATCCCACAGTGCACCATTTGACCGCTCTGGACAGCAGTCTGAGCTCGAATGCTCTGCCCAGGTACACAGGAAAAGCCCCGCGAACTTTTGAATTTCATTTCCTGTTTGGCCAGCGTGGTGAGCTGCAGGTGAGTGCAGATCTCATCAGCAGAGGTGACCATGATGGAGTCCCAGAACCGAAGACGAGCTCCAGCATGGACCGAGCGTGAGGTACGCGATCTGATCGCTGTATGGGGAGATGAAACCGTGCTAGCAGAACTACGGTCCAAAAGGCGAAATGCCAATACATATGCCAAAGTCTCCAAGGGCATGCAGGACAGAGGCTACAACAGGGACGCGCAACAGTGCCGCGTTAAAATTAAGGAGCTCAGGCAAGCCTACCAAAAAAACAGATGCAAACAGCCGCTCTGGGTCAGAGCCCCAGACATGCCGCTTCTATGATGAGCTGCATGCAATTCTAGGGGGTGCAGCCAGCACTGACCCACCCATGTGGTATGACTCCATATGTGGATCATCAGAAACCACCGAGGAGCATTTTCGGGAAGAGGAAGATGATGATAATCATGCTCAAAATAGCGCACAGACACAGCAAAGAAGCGGAGAAGCCCTTTTCCCCGAGAGCCAGGAACTTTTTGTCACCCTGGAGCCAGTACCCTACGAACCCACCCAAGGCGTGCTTGATGCAGGAGAAGTGACCTCTGGTGAGTGTACCTCTGTGAAAGTAATACATGTTTTATAAACAAGCGTGTTTAATGATTAATTCGCGGCCAGTACAGCTACAGCTACTGGAAAAGTCTGTTAACATGTTTGGTGATGGAGCGGAAATCCTCCGGGGACATCTCCGGAAAGCTCTCCTGGATGTACTCCCAAAGCCTGTGCAAAAGGTTTCTTGGGAGGGCAGCCTTATCCTGTGCTCTGTGGTAACACACTCTACCACACCAGACCAGTAGCACATAGTCTGGAATCATGGCATTGCAAAGCATGGCGGCGTATGGTCCCGGTGTTTGCTGGCATTCAAGCAACATCCGTTCTTTATCTGTCTGTGTTATCCTCACAAGAGTGATATCATTCATGGTCACCTGTTTGAAATAGGGGGATTTTATTAAGGGGGTATTCAGAGGGGTCCGTCCCTGCTGGGCTGTTTGCCTGTGGCTGAACTGAAATCTTCCCCGCTGTGACCCATGCGGTGGGGGGAGGGGGAACAGCGAACATCTTGGATGTGTGTGTGTGTGGGGGGGGTGTCGATTAGGTTCACGCTGCACGTTAACCCGAAAACCGCTGCCCCTCCCTTTTTAAATTGCCAACCCTTTTTAAATTGCCAGCCCAAAGGCTGTTTGTTATGGGAAATGAGGGGGTTGCCGTTTGAAACCATTCCCACAGCCTATAGACTGTGGCTTACCATGGCTGCCTGCAAGCCGAATTCTGTTGCCCGCCGGACCTGCTTGTGTGATCTCTCACACCAAACCGGCAGACCCTCAATATAACAGGCAAAGTGCAACCTTGGACCAAATGCACACGTGCTATGTAATGTTAGGAGCATTGTTCTCTAATATGGGTCTTTTAAACTACTCCTCTCCTGTTTGTTTCCTCCCGCAGCTGCAAATGTTTCAACGCCACCCCTTTCATCACCATCCCAGAGGCTAGCGAAGATTAGAAGTAAAAAAAAAAGGAATCAAGACGATATGTTCTCAGAGCTCATGCAATCCTCCCACACTGAAACTGCCCAGCAGAATGTGTGGAGGCAGACACTGTCGGAGTCCAGGAAGGCAGAATTTGATCGCGTGGACAGGTGGCGTGCTGAAGACAATGACTGGCGGGATGAAGAGAGTAGGTGGCGTCAGCGTGCAGAGAGAAGGCAGGATGCAATTCTGAGGCTACTGGAGGATCAAACGGAAATCCTCCAGCTTATGGCTGAGGAAAGGTGTATGGTTCAGGAAAGGCCGCCTGAGCCCAGACCGCCGCTACAGCCCCTGTGTAACCAACATCCCTCCTTCCCGAGTCCCATAACCTCATCCCCGAGACGCCCAAGAACGCTTTTGGGCGGCCTCCGTACACCCAACCACTCAAGCCAAGAGAACAGTCCAAGCAACAAAAGGCTGGCATTCAATAAGTTTTAAAGTGCTGTGTGTCCTTGTCCTTCCCTCATCCCCTCCTCCACCACCCATTCTGGTGCTTCCCTTCCTCCACCACCCATCCCGGGCGACCGTGGCAGTTACCCCCATAGTTCCCCCTCTTTATTTTACGAATTAATAAAGAATGCATGATTTTTAAGCAACAATGACTTTATTGCCTCTGCAAGCGGTGACCAAGGGGGGGAGGGCAGGGCGGTTTGGTTAAAGAGAAGTAGAGTGAATGAAGGGGCAGGGCTTTTCATTAATGGGGAAAAACAGAACTTTCACACCGCATCCTGGCCATTCATGAAACTGGTTTTCAAAGCTTCCCTGATGCGCAACGCACCCTGCTGTACTCTTGTAATTGCCCTGGTGTCTGGCTGCGCATAACCAGCGGCCAGGTGATTTGCCTCAACCTCCCACCCCGCCATAAACGTCTCCCCCTTACTCTCACAGATATTGTGGAGCGCACAGCAAGCAGTAATAATAATGGGAATATTGGTTTCGCTGAGATCTAACCTAGTCAATAAACTGCGCCAGCGAGCTTTTAAACGCCCAAATGCACATTCAACCACCATTCTGCACTTGCTCAGCCTATAGTTGAAAAGGTCCTGACTACTGTCCAGGCTACCTGTGTATGGCTTCATGAGCCATGGCATTAAGGGGTAGGCTGGGTCCGCAAGGATAACTATAGGCATCTCAACATCCCCAACGGTTATTTTCTGGTCTGGGAAGAAAGTCCCTTGCTGCAGCAGCTGAAACAGACCAGAGTTCCTGAAGATGCGAGCGTCATGTACCTTTCCCGGCCATCCCACGTTGATGTTGGTGAAACGTCCCTTGTGATCCACCAGTGCTTGCAGCACTATTGAAAAGTAACCCTTTCGGTTTATGTACTTGCTGGTTTGGTGGTCCGGTGCCAAGATAGGGATATGGGTTCCGTCTATCGCCCCACCACAGTTCGGGAACCCCATTGCTGCAAAGCCATCCAGTATGAGCTGCACATTTCCCAGACTCACAACCCTTGGTACCAGCAGCTCAGTGATCGCCTTGGTTACTTGCATCACAACAGCCCCCACTGTAGATTTTCCCACTCCGAATTGATTTGCGACTGACCGGTAGCTGTCTGGCGTTGCAAGCTTCCACAGGGCTACCGCCAGTCGCTTCTCTACTGTGAGGGCTGCTCTCATCTTGGTGTTCTGGCACTTCAGGGCAGGGGAAAGCAACTCACAAAGTTCCATGAACGTGCCCTTGCGCATGCGAAAGTTTCGCAGCCACTGGGATTCATCCCAGACCTGCAGCACTATGTGGTCCCACCAGTCTGTGCTTGTTTCCCGGGCCCAGAATCGGCGTTCCACTGTATCAACAAGCCCCATTACCACCATGATGTCCATCTTGTGGGGGGGCCTTTTTTGAGAGAGGTCTGTGTCCATGTCCTCATCACTGTCCTCAGGGCGCTGCTGTCGCCTCCTCGCCTGCTGTAGCTGTAGCAGTTCCTGGTTCTCGTTCTCCATATACTCCTGGACAATGCGCGTGGTGTTCATAACGGCGATAACAGCCGCGGTGATCTGATCGTGCTCCATGCTTTCCCTGGTATGGTGTCTGCAGGACAGCAGAGTGGGAGCAGAAGCGGCGGGTGGATAACAATGGTGTCAGCAATATGGCGCCCGCATGAAAAAAGGCACAAAAGGATTTTGGGATCCCCCCTCCGCTGCTGGGGGGGAGGGATAGCTCAGTGGTTTGAGCATTGGCCTGCTAAACCAAGGGTTGTGAGTTCAATCCTTGAGGGGGCCATTTAGGGATCTGGGGCAAAAATTGGGGATTGGTCCTGCTTTGAGCAGGGGGTTGGACTAGATGACCTCGTAAGGTCCCTTCCAACTCAGTGATTCTATGATTCTATGCTTTCTCGGAGGGAGGGGAGAGCAAGGGTTAGGCGCCTTCCCTTCTAGCTGCAGATGGTTCAATAGGCTTGATATCCATCATCATCTCCTGGCCCCCTCAAGGATTGAACTCGCAACCCCGGGTTTAGCGGGCCAACGCTCAGACCGCTGAGCTATCCCTCTGCCCGTGTTCCAGGCAGTACTGAATCTCCCTTAAACAAAACGTGAAAATGTCCAAGGGCCCCCAGCCAGCCACACCATGGGCCGGCCAGGAGCACACAGGGGACCATGAATTTCAAGCCTATTGCACAATCTGCAGCTAGAAGGCAAGGACCTTCTGCTGTGTAGTCCCGCGACTACGATCATTTATGGCATATTGCACCATCTGCAGCTAGAAGGCAAGGAGCTTATGCTGTGTAGTCCCGCGACTACCAGCCTCAGGCGGAATGGCCCCCTCAAGGATTGAACTTGCAACCCCGGGTTTAGCGGGCCAACGCTCAGACCACTGAGCTATCCCTCTGCCCATATTATAGCGTGACTGAATCCCCACTAGACCTAATGTCCAGGCATACGCTGGAGATGTATGGTAATTGTGAGCTGAGCAGGCTCCATGCTTGCCGTAGCAAACCCGGAAACCCCGGAAAAAAGGCGCGAAAGAGATTGCTTTCACAGAGGGAGGGAGGGACGGGGGATGGCTTAATGACATGTACCCAGAACCACCAGCAACAATGTTTTCTGCCCCATCAGGCTTTGGGATCGCAACCCAGAATTCCAATGGGCGGCGGAGACTGTGGGAACTGTGGGATAGCTACCCGCAATGCAACGCTCCAAAAGTCGACGCTAGCCCCGATACTGTGGATACAGTCCGTCGACCTCATGGTCTTAATGCTCTTTAGTGGGGACACACACAACTGATTCCATAAAATCGGGTTTTAAAATATCGACTTCTATAATTTCGACCTAATTCTGTAGTGTAGCCATAGCCACAGACACACGTTCCCAAGTGCTAGTATACAATAAATGAAAATCCGGCTCATCCTTAATAGAACAGAGACTGAAAGTGCATTCTACACTACAATTCTTAGTGCTCCATAACAGTCTGGGGAGACTTACTACAGAGGTGGAGTCTTCGGCATCTTTGAGAGCTTCAGACTGCAACATATGGGGTCGGAATTCGACACCATATCAAGGCATTGTAAGAAGGGTCTTTTGCTACCTGTTGTATTATTTTCATAGAATCATAGAAATGTAGGGCTGGAAGTGACCTCCAGAAGTCATTAAATCCAGTTCCCTGCATTGTGGCAGGACCAACTAAACACAGACCATCCCTTACAGCTGTTTGTCCAATCTGTTTTATAAAATCTCCAATGATGAAGCCCTGTTCTACAGTAGGTGGGGGGATCGACCTAAGATAAACAACTTCAGCTACGGGAATAGCGTAGCTGAAATCGACGTATTTAGGTCGACTTACCGCGGCGTCTTCACAGCGGCGAGTGGACCGCTGCAGCTCCCCCGTCGACGCCGCTTGCGCCTCTCGCGATAAATTGACCCCCGAAAGATTGATCGCTACCCGCCGATCTGGTGAGTAGTGTAGACATACCCGGAGATTCCACAACTTCCCTTAGAAGCCTATTGCAGAGCTTAACTATCCTTATAGTTAGAAAGTTTTTCCTAATATCTAACCTAAATATCTCTTACTGCAGATTTAGCCTGTTACTACTTCTCCTGCGTCCAGTGGACATGGAGAACAATTGCTCACCATCCTCTTTATATAACATATTTGAAGATTCTTATAAGTCCCCTCTCCAGTCTTCTTTTCTCAAAACCAAATGTGCCCATTTTTTCTAACCTTTCCACATAGGTCAGGTTTTCTAAACTTTTTATCGTTTTATCATTAACTTTTTTATCAATAATACTCTCCTCTGGACTCTCTTCAATTTGACCACATCTTTTCTAAAGTGTGGTGCTCAGAATTGGACACAGTACTCCAAGCTGAGCCTCATCAGTGCAGAGTAAAGGAAGAGAATTACGCCCTTCCCCTTCCCCCGTGTCTAACATACAACACTCCTGTTAATACACCCCAGAACAATATTAGCCTTTTTTCGCAGCTGCCTCACATTGTTGGCTCACTTTCAATTCGTGGTCCACTATAACCCGCATATCCTTTTCAGCTGTACTAACACCTACCCAGTTATTCCCCATCTTGTATTTGTGCAATTGATTTTTCCTTCCTCTAAGAAGTATTTTGAACTTGTCTTTATTTAATTTCATTTTGTTGAATTCAGACCAATTGCTCATATATTCGTCTCTATTTATTTAGACCAGTAATACTCAGACTGAGGCTCGCAAGCCACAAGTGGCTTTTTAATATGTCTCTTGCGGCTCTTTACAGCTCATGATATTAAACCACGGTGTAATTTAATTATTAACTGATCATGATGCTTTTACTATGTTATTAACCAATTGTAGTTGATAAAATAATACTTGGTCAGTCATTTTGCTGTTAGAATATTTTTATAGATAGATAGATATATTCTTACAACAAAATGACTGACCAAGTATTATTATTTTATCAACTACAGTATATATATACAGAGAGAGAGAGTAAATGAATATAGTAAATGAAACAATGAATTCACACTATGATGGCTCTTTTGGGTAATGATCGCTTATTTGGCTCCTGAACCACTGAGGTCTGAGTATCGCTGATTTAAATAAAAATGGGAAATAAGTTTGTAATTGCTGTATCTTACCAGTAAAGAGGCATCTGACACCTACTGGCAAGGTGATTTAATAGTTTTAGAAATGTATACAAGGGACTGTTACAGTCCCTGTCATTGCAGAAACATGGACCCAAATATTTGAATCTCTTATAAATGCTACTTTCAGAGAACAAGAACTTGAGGCAAGTAATTTTCTCTTCAAAAAAGAAGGAAGTGGCTAATATATGGCACCTTACTCATATGTCAGCAACTAAGTTATTTGGCTTTTAAAATAGATTTTAAGTTATGAGAAGAATGTGATCTATTGTGGGGGAAAACTTTTATAAGAGACTATTCCAGAGGTTTTATTTCATTGCTACATAAAGCACTGGCTTGTAATTTAGCATGAGATATTATAAATAATGATCTACAATAAGAATCTGACAGATGGCTGCTGATCTCTGATGCTAACTGGTGAGGAGGAGACATGAAATGAAGATTGAAGGCATTCAGTGACACCAAGAATAAGGTTACAGGAAAAGTCTAGAAGAGCCAAGTGCAGAAAAAGTAGAGAATTTCTAGAGAATATCCGGAGGATCGGAGCGACCAAGGGAAATGAAGAAAGGAGAGTCCAAGAGTGGACAAAATAGCCTTATCTATACAACAGAACAGCATTTTTGCAACTTCTGTTGTATGATCAATGTAGTATGTTCACATTAGTCATCTTGTTTTGGATACACACAGTTACTGCATCCACTCATAGCACTCCATGCCAGTATTTGAGAATCTGGATCCTTGAATCTATCTTTCAATCCATGGCACAGTTTCCTGGAACAACTGCATGATATATATGGTATGCAGTTTCTGTTTGTATGTGTTAACAATTTTGTTTTGCTTCACTGGATACTTTGACTATTCTGGCCTGCACAAAACACTATGCATGTGTTGTGAGGGGCACAGGCTGCACCTTGACATTCATATTGTGGATGTTGTGGCAGACTACTTTCTAAAATTGGTGTCAGATCAACTCTATGCCTCTATTCCTGGAGAGTGTTTGGCCAAGTACTACCACCTATGGGTAGCACAGCTCAAGGAGGTAACAAATTTGTGTTTTTATTACTCATTCTTTATTGATTTAATAAATTATAGAAAGAAAAACAAAATATTTATTCTGTTTTGTTTTTGTGGTTATTTTACTGACCTTACTTTTTTTTTTTTTTAAATCTCCTTTAGGATGCTAAGAAGTGAGGGCTTCAAATTTTGTTCTACAGAAAGGAGATCCAGCTGAATCCCAGACAGTTCTCCTCTCCTTTCTCATTTAGTGGAGTCCCATTGGAAGTACAGATTATAAGAGACAGGAAGGAAACATGGAAAGGCATTAGGAGGTGTGACACAAAGGCCCTTTTGTGGTTCTCCACTATGGCCATGTTTACACTACTAAGTTAAGTCAACTTTATGTAAGTCGCCATCGAGCCTCTGATTTAAGCAAGTTGATCTTGCGTGTCCACACTATGCTCATTGTATCGGCAGAGTGTGTCCTCACTAGCAGGGCTTGCATTGGTGCATGGAGCACTGTACTATGAGAGCTATCCCACAGTGCATGTAGCTGAGCGGAATTTTGGGTTGGGCTTGCAGTGCCTTATGGGACCAAAACATTTGCACGGGTGGTTATGGGAACATGGCGTTAGCCTCCCATGATGCACTTCCTTCCTTCCCTGAAATCAACAGCAAACAAACCAAGCCTTTTTTGCACCTTTTTTCATAAGCCTGGGTTACATGTGCAGACGCCATAGTATGATAAGCATGTACACTGTTGATGTGAGCATTACAAACACCTCGTGCCTTATCCTGTCAATTTTGCAGTCTGGAAAGAACGTCCCTGCCCGAGCTCCTGGCTCACAGCCTTTTATAGGGCTCAGCTGTGCCCTGATTGGGGCGTGGCCCAGCTGTGGCTGCTTCCCCAATCAGCCCAGCTTTTCTCCCAGCCCCTAGCCATCTCCCAGGGCTGGATTTAACCCTGTCAGGGCTGGAGTGGGTGACCATCCTGCTACAAGTAGGTTCATGAATGCAGAAGACAGTTTTCAGAGGAGCTGAATCTAGATAATGGATCTCACTCCTGCAAGAGACAAAAATGACTACAGACCTCATCACTTTCAGAACTAAAGGGAAAATTCCTCCCCCCCCCCCCCCGCCCCAATCACACACACACAAAAGCAGGCAAAGAAACAATTTCCCCTCCTTACTGAGAAGATAAAGATTATTTCTATTTTTATATATTTTAGAGGCTCTCGGATACCATGGAGCCATAGGAGCACCTAGATAGATAGCTTTTCTAGAGGGAAATGATACAGGGCTTGGCTACAGTTCTTTAAGGATAAAAGTTTTAGCCCTTGAAACTCGACTCTGAATCTGCTATAAAGACACGCGGGCAATTCATCTTCACGTCTCTTGTATCCTCAAGACTGTCAAATGTCTCAGACCAGCCATCAGGTTTCCAGTATCTAAAAGGAGTTTTACTTTAGTCTCTCATGTTCACATATTTGGAAGTTTACTTTTATTTTCATATTGTCCCTTATGGCTATTTCCTCAATGATTATAGTCAACAAACCAGGAACACTTTCCTGTAAGGATCCATTTCTTGAGGAGTTCAAGATCCACATAGGTTTGTGCTTCAGAACAGATGCTCCTTGTTTCCGTTCTCTCTCTCTCTTTCTCTAGGTCATTGTCTTCATGCTGATTCTTTAAATTCTCCTCCTCTTTCTTTCATATGGCTTCTACTTTCTACCTCTTGCTCTTTGCACTGTGATCTAGCTGCTTCTTTTACTAATCCACAAATGCAATTCTAAATAGCTACACTACTTCCAAAAAAAATATTTTTTCTGTCATCCACCCAAAAATTCAACTACAAACTCCAAATTCATTTTCCATGAACATACATATGAGCAACACTTTATTCCTGCAAATATTTGAAAAAAGTATATAAAAGGGATGTGAATGTGATAAATCAAAATTCAGTTTATTTTCCAAATTGTTCACAAATAATTCCCCCCACACCTCTTAATCCCATGTGTAGAAATCAGACTACACCAAAACTAATGAGCAAACCTGAAAATTGTGGATGGTTTAGGAAAGGCTGCTGTCAGCTATATTATACAACTCTCCAATAGTCCGAATTCTTGGATAAATTGTAGGGTGATGTTACATGGATAAAATGTGAGTAAGACAAAGAGAAATTAAAATGTCTATAATAAAAATAGACTATTTAGAAATCATTTCAACTGTTGGTATTTTATTTCTTCAAACGGCTAATTCTACAAGAAGCATTTGTTTAATCTTTTTTAAAAAATCAAATCACTAACAATACTATTAAATAGTGGTGCTAGTAAAAAGAAAAATGTCCTTAATTCATACTATTGTCATTTTTCCTTAGTTTCTCCCAATAATAGTTAAAACTAAAGTGCCAATCTTAACTTCAATGTTTCTCTTCTTGTCATTTTGTTTTTAGTATGGGTTAACCACAGAGTGTAAGACTGAATTTTAATTGTCCAGGCTTTTGTTAGTTTATTTATCAACCATTCTTGAAATATAGTTTTCCTTTTTATTATTATTTAACATTGCTAATCTGCTCACCAAAACTTTCACAACTGGAATATGGTCAAAAGACAACTGCATCTTTTTCTGTATACTTGCACATCAGCTGGAGATTTGGGTTTTCATGAGGCTTTTACTCATTTTTAAAGTATATCCAGGCTGTTGACAAAAGAGCTTTATTTAAATGAGCTATGTAATCTTTAACAGCAGTCTGTGGAACAGATTTGACAATAAAGAAATATCTCATTACCTAGGAGCTTTGTATATTATACAGGTGTAACTTGGTAGTTGAGTAGTATAAAAAGACAAATATTAACTGGATTTTGCTCATAAATCTGCCATTCTTACAGTGCCAAAATCTGTAGAGTTGTTGTAATTGTCATTGTTTGAGTTGTAACAATGAATGGAACTGATAAGGCTTATGTCATTTACATAGAATGCAGCATTCACATCGCATTATTGAATTAACATGAGACACATATTGGGTCTTCTGATATAAGATTAATATAATTTGAAAATAGAGAAAGTGTAGATTTAGGAATGACACATTATTCCCTGTTTGAAATGTGATGGTGATCTGCTTAGATCAGAAGATTTTAGTAGGTGACTACTACTAGCAATGACTGCTAATTAATAGTAGCAATGAAACTCCTGGTATTTGTTCTGTTTTTGTTTTGATTATATTTTTTCATAGCTTGATGCCTGATGTTAACAGGTCCTTTTGTATCATTAAAAAACAATGTTATGAGAACCCAGTAAGTCAATTTGGCTGTCAGTTGGCGCATTATCAGTCCAGAGTAGTGCCAAATGAATAGAGTTAATGAAGGTATCCCAGATTCATGACAGGCTTTCTGCTTTCATTTCCAGTGCCCAGCCCAACCCTGGCCCACAGCAACTGGAAAAAGCCATTACAGGGAAAGTCTGGCTTCATCCCTATATCCCTGAGCTGGCTGGAGTATGCTCAATTGTTCTGTGGGGATGATGCATGTGCAGTTCGGTTACTTGTATGAGCTGTTGGGATGGAGCATGCTCAGTTGCTCTTTTGGGTCAGCTACAAGAAACTCAAGTGTGCTTAATGAGGATGGATTCTTTGGAGACTTTAGCTTCTCAAATCATAGCTATCTCTACTGAGCCTTTTAAAAGACTTGTAAATTGGTACAATTTGGGCAGATTTTCACAGGGATCACAAGAAATACAGCCCTGACAAAAGGGCACCCACTATCATGTTTCAACCCCTGCTTCAAAGCATATGGGTGGTAGAACTTTTCCAAGATAAGGTCATCTTGATAAGAATTTTTTTACCGTGGGAAAAAATAACACATTTATCCTGTTGACCACTCACCTGCTCTTGGAGAGTACATGTTTTTGTGTAAAATATAGTCTATTTGCTAAGGATGTGTACAGAAATAATAATGGAATTTATTGAAGCTGTAACAGCAAGTAGAAAAACCAAAATGTGTGTGTTAAAATAGGCTTTGCTATGTCTTAAAGCATTAAGTGTTAAGGGCTTAGAATGAGGCCCAGTATAAATTGGTAGTTGGTATAAGTTGGCAAGAATATTATGTGCTTGACCTAAGGTTATAAAATTTAGCAGTATGTCTCTTGTGATAGTTTAGCAATGCATTATGTGATAAATAGGTAAACCACAGACAAACATCTTAGGGTATTTTTCCAAGAAGGTAATCATGGATCTAACAGAATTGACTTATCAAAACCATTGGACATTGATTGATGCAAATAAGGTTTTAACAGTTAGAAGTTTAGGTGTGGGTAGCTGGAATACCACACACACTGGCAGGAGGCTGACACCTTACCAGATATGATCTCAGGCATATGTGGGTGGAATAGGAAAAGCTGTATAAAAGATGGAGTTTATCCAAGCTCTTGTTTGAACACTGGGGAATGACATCGGACAGTCAGGTAGGAAACCTGGCCCAGTGCCCTCCTTTGGGGGTGATCTCCACTTATTTCTTCTATCTTTGTTTCTAAAGATATCCATAAGGTTGTAAGTATGCACAGTGTAAGACTAAGTATGAACAATGCAAGAAGCCAGTTTGCTATACTTATGTATATTGATTTTTCTATTCTTTCAATTATATCTGTATTAACTAAACCTCATAAAGTTTCTGAGTTCTTCATCAATTTCATCTTCTTAATTAACTCTGAATAGCCACTGAAAAAGAACCTATCATCTGTGACAAGTGCACATCGCACCCCAATAAATAAGTTTATCATTGTAAGAATTGATCTGGCTATAGTCCCTAGCCTCATTCTCTGAAATAGTTGAAGTGTTCTGGTTGAAATTTTTCAACAAATTCACCCTGAGGCCGACACCCAGCGTTGAAAATTTCAGCTCAAACCGTTAAGGTTGGGCAAAGTTATAAGCAACTGAAAACAGGGTTTTATAATGGGAAGTGTCAGGCAACCTTGATAATACGCAGTGCTACCAGCACTGCCCATAACATTCTCTGTCAGGTGTTACAGCAAATCCCAAAGGCTCTAAATAAAGTATCAGTCCCTCGTGGCATATGTTAAGCTTTTGTATAATTCCAATTTGGAGAAATGAAAATTTTAAGCACAGAGGGCCTGATTGTCCCTTCTCTTACACTGGTGAAAATCAGGAACTGTACTGAAATCAGTGGAGTTTCATTTATGCAAAATAGGTATAAGTGAGAGGAGAATCAGGCCTATGATCACAGCTCCATGTAATGCCAGTACTTAGTCTTTGGCCAGAAGTGGTAACTGAAGCAACCTAAGAAGAATGTTATCCACCACTGAAAATGCATTTACGGCTTTGGAGACCTCCCTGTGTTCCAGTCTGGATTTTTGCAGGTTCTACATTCAGTAGGCAAAATGAGCCTTTAACCAGATGAATCTCTCTTAGAGGTCTATGTATTATGCTATATGTGCCCAACAGTGAGGCTTTGGTCTAGCCCCAGGCAGCTAGGATACCATAATAAAAGCTGGTCTGCTGTCAGCCCTGGGTAACAAAATTGACAAGGACTGCTCCCTGTCTGTCCTTTGGTGCTATGGGTTTGCATAAGTATTGGCTCTTTTATCCATGCTTTTGTTCCAACATTTGACCTACCTAAAAATTATTATAATCTGGTGGGTGCCTCAGAATCTTGGTTCCTCCGATGAGAAATTACAGATAGAGATATTAGGTCTAGTGGTCACACAGATGTAAATCAGCAATGAATTAAATGAAGTATGTGGAGGTATGCTACCGTAAAAATGAGTGTAGGCAAGAACAGACTCAGACCTTGTGTTTTTGTGGGACCCTCCTCTTTGCTGGGGCAGCAACAGCAGCAGCTAATTAACAACCCCTCTTTTTCCCCAGAGCTGTGCTGATATTATTGATGATACTGATATATAAACAAAGAATTAAATAAACAAAGCCATATGCTTCCCTCTGCTGTGAGTCACAGAGGGGAACGACAACAAAAACAGGGTAAAACAGGGCAGTAAAGCTCCCAAACTGCAGAATTGGGAGGGCAGCTCCTCCACAGCATACTTCCCTTTCCCCAGGAGCTTATAGAAGTGCATCCACAGCAAAGCAATATGGTTAAAGCTTCCTGGTTTATGGGGCAAGGGGAGGGAGGAGCCATTCACTGCAGTATTCTCCCCCCCCCCCCCCCCCCCGCCCCAGCAAAGTAGAAATCTGTGGACGTTAATGTTCCTCCTTGCAGCATTAACTTATTCTCTGTGCCAGCCCCAGCCCCCACTATTCCCCTGAGAGGGGTTATTTTGCAGCCAACACAGCCTCAGGAGAGTAACATTGCATGGCAGGTACTGCAGGGGAATTAGAGATTCGTTTCCCATGAATCTCCATGGTTTGGAGTCTGTGCTGCTTGTCCCTTTGGTAGCCCACTCTTTGCTTCAACCCTGTGCCATTAACGGAGCACTTCCACTTTAACTGAATTGGCCTCATTAGCACTGACCCCCCACTCGGTAAGGCAACTCCCATCTTTTCATGTGCTGTAATATACATACTGCTTACTGTATTTTTTACTCCATGTATCTTATGAAATGGGGTCTAGCCCACAAAAGCTTATGCCCAAATAAATTTGTTAGTCCCTAAGGTGCCACAAGGACTCCTCGTTGTTTTGTCAGAAATGAGGTGAATATCATGCAGTGTCTGGGTTCTCTATCTGTTCCTACAGGTTTTATCACATTCTTGTTTTTAACTATTTTAAATTCAGTTTATTTAGGAATGCATAGAAACTAATCATATTTGTCAGATTCACAGGGATACATTTATAAACTTATTTTCAGATTTCTCAAGGGTTATTACAAGCAATGAAACCTAGCAATTACTTTATTATTGTCTTTTTACCTTTGAGGTTCATAGCTGTGATGAGATAAAACAGCTGTGAAAGAGTTAAAGGCTACCTGTTTGTCACATAACCCAGCAGTGGCTTTAAGGGAAGGTCATGGCCTCCTTTAAGCGAATAAGGGTATGTCTATGATGCAATCAGACTGTGACTGCAAATGTAGACATACCTCAGATGCCTTTGATTGAGCTAGCTTAAATAACAATACTCCGGACCCTTGCTAGAACGCGGGGTTTGGGATCCATGTCAAGTGCCGCATTATAGCGGTGACCGCGTTATAATGAAATATGTACTGTATATAATTTTTGTAGCGCTAATTACCTTCACATCCATACAGTATAGAAAACCTTATAAAATAAACTCCTACTTGAAGGAAACAATAAACGAGAAAAAGTGTTGCTTTATTAGAGATTTAAAGTAGACATTACAATAAACTAGTCTAGTTTTTCTTTAAAAAGTCGGTGAGTTGTTTCCACTTAGCAAACTGCAAAAGACTACGTAGCTGCATAATTTTTATAGGCTCAACGTCTTGCATCTCAAACCATCTCAAAGCAGTCTCTAAGCCAGCTACGGTCGCAGTTGATGTTGGAATGACGTCCACTTCCTCTTCCTCTTCTCGTCCACAGCAGAGGCCAATTCTTCAGCTTCTGGAACATTGTTTCGTTGTACTGCCTGAAGAATTTGGCCATCGGTTAGACTTTCAGCAATGGGACAAAATTTTTCTGCTTCATTGTCGCCTATTATCCAGGACTTGATACTTTGTGGCAGAACAGTTATCTCGAGCCCAGACAGTTGCTGGCACAGCTCCTGCATCCACTCCATGTCTGTTCCTCCAACTTCCTCCTTTGTAAATCCCTCAAAATCAGATTCCTCGTCAGACTGTGATCTGCTTTCTTCATTTTCTTCCAGGGGCGGGTGGCCAAACGACTCTCTCAGTCCTACCATCCAACAGTGGTTTATCGTTTCAGCGCGTAATAAATTCCAGGAATTGCTGCCAATGTAAAAGAAGTCTTTTATTGTCAACTTCTTCAGAAAATCGGTGACAGACAACTCGTTTTCTATCATTTGTCGTACCAAATTCCGTCGATAGTGCTGCTTAAAAATGGCGATAACACCTTGATCAAGTGGCTGGATTTTGGAAGTTGTGTTTTTAGGTAAGTATTCAACCTGTATTTTACCGTCACGGGTTCTGAGTCTTTCGGCCGGAGGATGAGTTGGACAGTTGTCTAGCAAAAGAATGGCCTTTTCTTCTAAGCGTTTTGCCCGCAAATGCTTTCGCACAGAAGGGACAAATTCGGTGAAGAACCATTGTTCAAAAGTCTCACCAGTCATCCAGGAATGTTTAGAGTTCTTGTACAAAAACGGCAGGCAATTCACATTTACGTGATGAAAGCACTGAGGCATGCGAGACTTTCCACTACACAATGGTTTTAATTTATGCTTGCCTGTTGCATTCACACAAAACAATAAAGTAAGGCGATCTTTTGCCTGTTTATATCCTTCTTTCTTGCGTTCATCTGTTCATCTGACAGCCAGGGTTTTATCAGGCAGCATTTTATAATAAATTCCTGTTTCGTCTGCATTGTAAACCTGTTCTTCCGAGTAACCCTCTGCCTGTAAAATTTCCCTCCACTTCGCAGGATACGATTGTGCAGTGGCAGCATCAGCAAAGCGTTTTTCTCCCGAAATTACAATCTGAGAGATTCCGTGTCTTTTCTGAAATCGCCATAGCCAACCCGAACTAGCCTTAAAATTGCTGCATTCGCCATTAAGTTCCCAGTCAAACTTTTCCACTTGCATGGCTATAAGCGGACCAGAGATCGAAATGCCTTTCTGCTGTTCTTGCACAAACCGCGTGTACACCACAGAATCAAGATTGGCATCATTCGCTAAACGGGCTCGTTTTCTTAGAAGGGAATGCTCTTTATCCAGGTTATGCATGTAACTTCCGAGCTTGTCAGCATTCTTTAGCCATCCACGAAAGGTGGACTCGTTAATGCCAATATCGCAGCTAATCTTTGCCTGGGTTTCGCCATTTCTGTCTTTTGATAGCGTCCAACTTTTCCTGCACCGTGTAAGCCTTCCTTTTGCCCAACATTTTTGACATCTTTCTAAAGATAAGTATGGCGTTCTAGGCCTACAGCAATCGTCTTAGGGACTTGACTAAATTATTTTGGTGACGGAACTGCGCAAATGCATGGTGATGATGTAATAAAATTTGGGCTCCATAGCCGCGACTGCGTTATATCCGAATTTGTGCTATATAGACGTGCGTTCTAGCGAGGGTCTGGTGTAGTAGTGAAGCCACCGCAGCACAGGCTAGCCACCCAAATAAGTACACAGGGCAGACTTGTCCAGCCTATGCTACCACCCCTTCATAGCTATCAAAGCTAGGTCAGGTATGTCTATTCTGCTCATTCCAATTAAAGACAAGAGGCAAGTGAGTAAAATAAACAAGGGAAGATCATGAAGAGGAGGACAGGGATAAGTATAGGAGTGATAGGCCCATGTGCTTGCTAGCCTAACTGCAATTTGCAAGTTTTGTGTCACTTCTTTAAAACAGGCATTATAAGGCAGCAATTTCCCATATGCACATTGTACTGAATTATTTGTGATAGATGGCACTCAAAAGTTTTGAAGGTTTCATTTGGCTTGGACAAGGCAAAAATTTGGATGCAAACAAACCTTCTGACATTTTTCTGTCTGGCCCCTTTCACGATCTTGAACCAAATCCTTCTGCCCTCACCCAGCCATCCTTCCTGGACCTTCATTTTCCTCTCCACAAGAACCCATTCTGTAACTACATTCCTTCTCGCAGGTATCAACATTGAAAATATTCCATAGTGGTTTGCCTTCCATCTGACACTTTCTCTGTTGGGCTGAAGCAAACTGTTTTATTAAAATGTCATGCCCCAGAAAAGCTTCAAATCTTCTGAGATATGAAAGCAACAATTGGAATACCAGAGATTTAATGTCCATAGAGACCCCAAGATAGATTTTAGAAAAAGTATTTAGCATGTTAGGGATCAGAGAGGGAGCAGTGGTACTTAGACAAACTTAGATTGAAAAATATGTTCACATTTGGTTTCAGATTTTGGCTGTGGTTAGGGCTGATTTTTATATTTCCCCAATTGATTTCCCCAATTTTTATTCTGTCATTGTAATGCATATATGCTATTCATATAGCCAAATTCAAATAAATAAAATATAAATTCTGACATATACAAATATATGTTTTAATATTTTATGTCCTGAATTACTAAAATGCTGAGTACTCACAGCTTCCATAAGCCAATGGGAGTTGTGGAAGTTCAGCACCTCTGAAAATTAGGCCATTAATTTTGAAAATGCTTATTAATTACTCTGTAGGCCATAATAGTTCCTTTGGCATCACTATAATCTATGTCCTTCTGAAAAGGGGAATTTTTTTCATGGTACTCTATGCTGGCTCCTAAGAGCAGTTATATCTTATCATGTTAAGGCTTCTTTATTACTGGTCTCATTATTGACCTGTAGCATTGACCTTAATGAATTGTAGCATTTCCAAAGGAATGCTACAATCTATTGTGTAAATGTGGTTGACAGGCATACTCATAAAGGCCATGTGCTAACAATAGCTATGAAATTGTTACTGAAAGAATTAGCATGCATGAACACAAAATCATGTTTCTAAACAAATTAATTTAGTTGGTTTTAATTTGTGTTTTTCCAGATCAGCGAAAGGCACTAGTTCAGATTATGGACAAATGCTGGTAGAATTTCTGGTTAAGAAATAAACCACCTTTCAATTATAAGAGCACACAATGTATCTTCAACTACATTTTGTATTGGTAGCTTTTCAATTTTGATTAAAAGATTTTGCTTCTAGACTGAGACCTGCTATGCCAAGTGTTTCTGTTTGAGTTATAAAAACTTGAAAATTATGGAAATACAGACACAGTCTTAGCTATGGGCTGTGGGAATGATGCTGCTATAGTAACTGATAAATTGTAAAAATACACTGTTTACATTTCCAGTTTGAATCATTTCAATTAGACCCTCTTCTAATCAGTACAGTTCTATGATCTGTAGTATCTTTTTCATATAAAGTCTTATTAAAAAATAGTGTCACTTTTCAACAGCTGCATTTGCTGTAATTTAGTGCAGTTAGATGCTTTCATGTCACATGGTTATAGCTAGGTAGATTAATAGGGAGTTCTATCTGGAAATTTCTTTCCTGTTATTGTTCTCCCTCAGCAGTTGATGGCTAAGTTAATTCTCTTTAGTTTTGTCATGCTCTAAAGCACACATTGCCAAGCTATGATAAGCTTTACAAGGGGGAAAAAAGCCATGGTGTCCATCAAAGTCTTAAACTTGCATTTTAAACTTTGCCCTGACCTGATGTGCCATTCAAAAAGCTTCAAAAGATTATTTTTTTAAGAAAGGTTCAATATGTCCCGAGGCTATCGGTTTTGAGTTAAACTGGGTGAAGTAGAAATATTTTACTCATCAGCTTTGCAGTCACAGAGTTTGCCTCAGCTAGAACAAAACTGCTGAGGCATTTAGAGAAAATTAACCCCCCATCCTGGCAGCCAGATGTGACTGGTTTCTGATGAATGCACATGAGTGGGCTGAAAAATCAAGAGACTGTGAAATTCCTGTCAGGTCCGTACAGTGCAGAATGGGCTATTGACTGCTTTCTATATTTCCCTCCATCATTCTTCTTGAACATTGCCATTAATTTCCTCTCCTGCTCTGACTTTTTTTTCCCCTTCTTCCTCCCTTTAGCTCTCTGTGCTGCAAAGCAGGATGCACAGGGCATTGGTGGAGTACTTCAAACAGCGAGGCCTCTATAGCCAGGCTGGGTTGGCGAAGTTCCAGGCAGCCTCTCATGAGAATGCTCAGAAAATATTAGCTGTGCAGGTAGGTGATTGCAGAGAAGTAGGAAAGATCATTCTGATCTAGATTGAAAAGCAAATGATGGGTAGTGTGATGAAGCATTAAAACCATATCCCATCAGAGTTTTATAAATTTTTAACCTCTTTAATAAACTGGAATTGCATGAAGGATGAATTCAGTAAGTTAGTACATATACCATGCATAGTTTAAAAAAAGAGAAAGATTAGATTTATTTCTCACAAACCTTTGAAAAGATTATTATAAATACATTGGATATAAACATTTGAAAAATATAGAGGCATTAGTACTGCTGTTCAGCTGTTTTAGAAAATGTTATTGTGTACTGTTTTGCAGATCTTACTGCCATGGTAAACAATACTGTCATTTTCATTTTATACATATATAATTTCTTAAGTATGAAACTGCTAGTTAGCTGCAGTACCACACCTCCATCATTAGGTTATGTGATAACTTCACCTTTATCCACTAATAAACAACACGGCCGGGGAGGTGAGGGAGGGAGGGCATAAAGGAGGGCACAATGTTTAACAATGGTTTCCTCACCGAGATATAATGTTTAATATTTTATGGGTTTTATTTTTCCAGGTATATGTTTACATTTACTGGGGAAAATTATTTTTATGTAATATAGTTTAAATGTTCTGTTCTTTTTATCTCATGCAGTGGTATGTTGTTAATATTTTTGTAATGCCACTCCTTTCAATCTTTTCCCATAGTTAATGGCCATAACCAGCGGGCATTTGAGAAATGTTTGTAAAAGACTTGAGTGAAAAATGTCTTCAGTCCTGTTTTTTGCAAAATAAATACAAAAATTAAGCTATTAATTAATTAGATCTGCTAGATCTTTAATGCATCTTATTCTTATAAATTTTAATTTCTATTTTCTGCTATAGAGATTTGCTGTACAGTCCTTAGGTTGCCATATTTGTATTAAACTTTAATAGTATGCAATTCACTTCACAACTATTATTAGCATGATTTAAGGCAAAAACTAGCTTAAACAACACTTTTAGAAGTACTTTAAATTGCATTATCACTGTGATCCAGTCTCAAAACCTTCATTGAGGATTTTTTTAAACCCATGGCTTTTGTTATATACCTCCAAATGTGTTTCATTGTTGTTGAAGATTCAGAAAATCCAAATCTCATTAATGGAAAAAAAGAAAAGGAAAAACTAATTGAAAAATAAAAATAGAATGAGATTTTCCACTCTTCTAGTGATTTGAAATGCTCCGCTAATTTTTAAGGAGTATTTAGTCAGTATTCTCTTATTTTTGTCAAATATTATACTAGAATTGTGTGCTTATTAAGACAAATAAGCAGTGAGTTATACTTAAAATTTTACATTTAAAATTTGAAAAACTGGAAATGCTTCCTTTTGAATCTCACAACAGAATAGATATGATGATGAGTCTTGATCTCTTTTGTATTCAACTTCTCTAACTGTGATGAAGAAAAGAGGTGATTAATATGCAGCCTAGAGCTCATGAATAATAACAACAGTTATGTAGAAGCCACAGGTGCCAGTTGGTTTCCTCACATATGAATCTTTAAGTTAGTCTAGTCTAATGTTATGTAGCATTTTAATGGCAGTGCTATGAACATAACCTGTGATTGAAGACTTATATCAATAACTAGTCTATATTGTAATGAATGAGCTCTCTGGAAATCCTTTGTTCTTGCATAAAATAAATGATTTCCATCATTCACATTGAGAATAAATTGTCTCTATAAATTCAGTTATCCTGAACAATTGAAATAGCTAGAAATGGGCCTATACCCACCCTTCAGACACAAACCTCATCAACATTTGGGGAAGTTCAGGTCCAAATTTTGCAGCTCAGGACTATTTTTTAAAACAACACTTTAGTTAGTGTTTCAGAAACACTGCAAACAGTGTATTTTCCATGTGCTGGTGATACCCATTCCGACATGGATTCTGTTATTCTAATACCCCTTCTATGTTCATTACACAGTTTTACTTGAAATGACTTTATGGTAGGGCTTGCCTACATGGTGGGGTAATGCATTCTGTGGATGTGTGATTTCTAAAGCAGACTAACATGCTGCGCATTAACTGGTCCATGTAGACCCTCCTGGTGCGCTTTAACATAGTGCTGTTTGAAACACTACTACGTTAAGGCATACTAGGGAGCCTTTAGTGCACATCGGTCTACACAGACCAATTAATGGGAAACAATTGGTGCTCTTTTGAAATCACACCCCCGGAGAGCACATTACCACATTATGTGCAGACAAGCCCATAGGAAACATAGACAATTATAATGGAAAAGCTAGTTCAGTTAGGCCATAGAAAACAGCTCTGAGGTTTTTAAAAGCATTATTTCCTGTCAGCAAAATGTAATTGTATTTTGGAATTCTCAACATATGGATTGTTGCATTTCTGCATGAACTGATGCCTTCAATTTAGCATTGTTAGTGCCAGATTGTCTCTCTCCATTTAGCAAGTAGCTATATAAGCTTTATGCTGGTGCCTGTCACCGTAGTATCTGAGTGCTTCCTAAGACTAAAAAAATGACAATAATGATACCTCTCTCCTCCTTTTTCACCAGCAAGAGAGAGGCTTGGTTTGTTATTTAATATTTAAATTGTGGTAGTGCCTAGAGGCTGCAGCCCCATTGTGCTAGGCACTGTGCAAATAAAAAGACAGTTACTGCCCAGACGACTTTACATTCTAATAACTTATATTGGATACGGTAAATAGATAGGGTAGAGCACAAGATAATAGTGACAGTCATGAACAGTGAAATAGGCAGCAGTTACAGCACACAAGGTGCCTAACCATTCTCAAGCGTTTCCTAGGCACCAGGGCTTAGGTGTGTTGTAAGGAGAGATTTAAAGGAGGATAATGTAATGGCCTTGCAGATTTTTACAGGGAGCTCCTTTCTCACACACCTGGTGACATATGAGAATGCATGGCGGTGCTTGCTGGAACATTTGACAAATGGACAATCAAGGGCAGTGTTGTTAGCAGAGTGGAGTTGGGAATTGACATCTTGTAAGTATACATGAGATCACAGGTACAGCAGGGATAGGGTGACCACACAGCAAGTGTGAAAAATCGGGTGGGAGGTAAGGAGCCTATGGAAAAGAAAGACCCAAAAATCAGGACTGTCCCTATAAAATCGGGATATCTGGTCACCCTAAGCGGAGATAGGCTGTGGAGTGCCTTAAAAGTGAAGATAATAAGTTTGTATTTGATGTTGTGGTGAAGAAGGGGGGTCAGTGGAGCAATGCAAAGAAAAGGTGTTACATGATCAAAGAGATGAACCAAGAAGATTTTTTGCTGTAGTGTTTTGAATGGATTTTAAATTGGGCAAGATGAGATTTGTCAAAACCAGAGTGAAGGATGTTGCAGTAGTCAAGACACATGATAATGAGGGTCTGGAGAATTTTAGCTGTGTGGCTGGAGAATGAAGGCCAGATCTTGCATAAGTTTTATAGGCGGAAGCAGCAACATTTAAACACTGCTTGAATGGAAGGGTCTAGAGAGAGGGACAAGTTGAAGATAATGCCCATATTTCAGGTCTGCATGACAGAGACAATGGTGGTGTTGTCCATAGTGACTTTGAACAGAGAAAGAGGAGAGGATTTGAGGGGAAAGATAAAGAGCTCTGTTTTACTCAGATTAAGCTTGAGTGGATGGCTGGATGTCAGTGATGAGATGTCAGAAAGACAGACTGAAATTTTAGTTTGGACAGAATGAGACAGGTAAGAGGTGGAGTGGTAGATCTGAGAATCATCATATCATGATTGTTGAAGTCATATATGTGAATAAGATAACCCAGAGACAGTATAAAGGGAGAAGAGCAAGGGCCCAATATAGAGCCCTGTGAGACTCCCTCTGAAAGACGGAGCACTGAAGAGGAAGATCCTCCAAATGAAACACTGAAGGAGCACTTAAAGATGTAGGAGGAGAACCAGGAGAGGATTGAATCACAAAAGCCAAAGGTGGACAAGATTTCAAGAAGAGTGTGGTTGATAGTGTCATAAAGGAGCTGAGCAGTCAAGTAGGATAAGAATTGAGTGTTTTGTGTATTTGTTCATATGCTTATATCTGAGAAAATAAACATGAGATTGGGTTGCTACTGTAGGAAATCATAGATAAGGAGAGAGGCTTTACTCTTAGTTCTAATTGCTGCAAAGTTGGTGATCAGTCTTATTTCATTTGGCAGTGTTCCATAATTCGCATTGTGGACAGGAAATTGCAGAACCCCCTGAAGTGGCCAGAGTCAAAGGCCATCTTTATGATTCCATCCCCGCAGATTACCTGCTGACCTTCCCTAGCCCCCGTGGCACCACAGTTTGTGCCCAGAACCGCTTTGGGAGGGATCTCACATAATAGAAAAGAAAAGTGCCTAAATTAATGATGACTGGAAAAAATAGGTTTTCATAATTGTCTCACTTAAAATGTATAAGCCAAGAGGCCAAGTCCTGCAACGATTTACCAATCGTGTAGAGCTTACTCTTGGGAATCATCACACCGAAATCAATGGGACTATTCACGGTAATAAGCAGTATGCCTGGTAATAAGCATGATTGGTGAAGCACAGGCTGCTTGCTGTCTCTGGAGCATTTAGTTCAAGCTACCCATAAATCCCCATTCCACCTGAGCACCTAGAGCCAGCTGGCCCAGCCCTAAAAGTGGCTGCCTTTTAAGTGGCGGAGTTTCATCACAGACCTAAATTATCCCTGGACAGACAGGGCCAAGTTCTCTGCTTTGCCAAGATTATGCTCGATAAAGCAGAGAAGGGGAGTCACCAGGGAGCCAGCTACCGCTCCCTGCTTCTCTGCAAAGCCCTAACATAGATTGCAGCATTGTGGGAGCTCCCCCAACATGCAATAGCTGGCAGCAGAGCCAAGGCACTGTCCAACCAGTTGAGCATAACAAGAATACATTCCACTCCATGTAAACCTCCTCCCTGCCTTAGGAGCTGTGAAGAAGATGGTGTACCTGGAAGATGACTGAGCTGGTTCTCTAATTTCTAGGCACTCCCCCAATAGTTAGGAGGATATGTCCAATGTCTGTTCCCTTTTTGTCACCTCAGCAGCGTAAAAAGAGCAAATTGGAGCAGAAAATCTGCACTA
This sequence comes from Chelydra serpentina, assembly GCA_037349315.1. NCBI lineage: Eukaryota > Metazoa > Chordata > Testudines > Chelydridae > Chelydra > Chelydra serpentina. Next base: position 66,018,099 of record JBAIAC010000002.1, on the reverse strand, counting down.
TAACTTGGAATCAGTTTATACAATTTATCAAACACATTGGATCTTTTCACAACAGACTTTGTATAGTTTTTATTTGTTATTAACTTGCGTGTGGCAGGTCTGAGAGATTAGAAAGTATGTGCTAAGTAGAGAAAAGATAAGGGTCTAAGGGTAAAAAAGGCAACTCTAGTGGCATTCAAAGCACCAAAAATAATGTGTCCCCCCCCATGAAGCCAGAATTTCTGGGACCACCATCTGATCAGGTATACACACTCATAGTTCATTTCCACTGGTTATTGGTTAAATATTTTCTCTGACATGCTGCTAGACCGGGAATAAGATGCACATTCAGAAAAGCTTTTGATTTTTACGCTTTTTACTAAACTAGATTTATATGATCATGGAGGAAATCTACTTTTGCCCATATATTATATATGGGTGCTTTAACCCATTCTTTTTTTCTAAAAGTGAAATATATATGCTAGTTTACTTTGTATAGCCCCTTTTATTTCAGCCCTCAAAACTTTTTAAAATGTAGATTCCAGTTCTAACGTTACCCATGTAGTCTCTTTGTGTTTTCATGTTTAATTTCTGCCTTTGAAATAGAAGGGATCCATTAAGTGCTCATACAGTGATTATACTTGCAGTGGAAAACACAATTTAAAAATGTCAAATTTCAGTTGTGATGTTTAAAAAAGGGATTAAGGATTTCACTTTTATAATATAAGAATAAACATGCCTGAATGCAGATTTACAATGGAGTACATTGCTGATGCATAAGTCTTTGGCTCAAATAATTCATGCTGGCAATTTTGGGCTCTTTACTTGTATTTTTGGAGAGAAGAGTACAGGAAACTTTCTTCTTGGGCAAGGTTATCATGTCTTCTTACAAACTTCCCTCTTCCACCTCTCTCATGTTAAAAATCTCCCTTCATACTATCTGAGAGCACCCAATAGCAGAATTTGACAGATAAGAATTTAAGGGGATCTAATTTAAACAGTGGTTTCCTTAAATTCTGGAGAGCTTTCAGATGTCTTTAATGTCTCTGAGAGAAGAATTTGTGTGGAACTAAGAGAAAGTCTCATGTGTGAGGTCATACACTAAACTGACTTTTGATCCAAACATAATTGCATGGGAGTTAAAGCCCATAATATACAGTAGGAAAGGAATAATGGCTGTTATTGGCACTTATGCCAATTTTTCTGAAAATCAAAGCTGTAGGGGGGTTCTTCCTTGTCCAGGTTTGAGGCATGTTGGTGCAGTGATATGCAGGAAAATACACTGTTGTTATGTGTGCTGTCCTTGTTCTATAGATCACTAGAGGATTTCAGTTTCCAGGACACCTTGCACAAGCACTAAATACATTTTTCAATCAGTTACAGAATACGAAATATATCTAAAGAAAAGAATTCAGATTAGAAAGGTTAGGTACACACTCACACAGAAGTGTACAAGGTGGGTATTTGCACAAAGGTATTTGCTATACAAATGACAGTTTGTCTAGTAAGTAGCACAGTACTGTTGTGGATTTTGATTATTTGGTTCTTCAGTAGCTTGGGTATTCATCTACTTTAATCATGACAGCTATAAATGTTCTATGGCAATCTGGTGAATTACCTGAAATGGCAAGTGTTGGCTGGACCTTTGAAGCTGCGTGATGATGAGTGTATCTCTGTTTAGCCCTGTAACGATAACTCAATCCTGACCTTCCTCCATTTAGACCATACTTTCTAGATGAAGTTGTTGTTTTTTTCCAGCTATAATCCCATTGCCAAAATTGTCTTTATGGCTAAATACTGGGAAAGACAGTATCATGATGCATCCGATGAAGTGGGTACTAACCCACGAAAGCTTATGCTGAAATAAATTTGTTAGTCTCTAGTTTTTCTTTCTTATTTTCGTTTTGCTGACACAGACTAACACGGCTACTACACTGAAAGGTATCATTAGTGTCATCTTTGAAACTTTATATTGTTTGACAAATGGTTTCCTCTGATACTCACACCAAAGGACTGCCATTGAAACAGTATGTAAAGATTGTGGGCCTTGCCCCTTGCATAGTCATTCTCAGTTGTGCAAAGTGGCTATAAAAGTCTACCATCGGTTCTCAGAGTTTGGAGAATTCTGATTTGATAGTATTATACATTCACTTTGCTCATCTTAAATGACTACGTAAGATGCAAGGAAGAAAAGAATCAGTCCCCCTTTTGTTTCAGTTTGACTCCAATGTTCTTTCACTATTATGGCTTTTTCCAGTTGCACTAAACTTTGTGGGTCTTTTTAAAATCGCTTGGGCAGGATTATCAGATGATGCAAATCAACATAGCCCAATCACTTCAGTGGAATTATACTAATTTACACCAGAGGATATCTGTCCTATTATGCTCTTTGGGACATATCCTCATCTGGGCCATTTTGCAGCAAAGGAAAGAAATCCTCCCTTCCAAGGTTGCAGAGTGTCAGGAAAGTTGCTGCAATCAACTTGTGGCTCCTGCATCCTGTAATGACGAAATAGTCAGTGGATCTGCATGGTCCGGTATGATCCTGGCATCCTGTTCAACTGTCCTCATACAGAGTACCCAAATGCAGTTCCTCTGAGGACAGGGCCATCTATAATCATGGACACTGGTGGCAGTGTCTGCCATCCTATCTTTTGAAAACAATTCATTCATGGTTTGCTTCTTATTTGTCAGATAGTAGTCAATTTGTTACGGCCATGTTTTGTTCTCTAACTTATTAACACAGGTGTGTTATGGTGTCCCTCAGGGTTGATGATCTTCAAATTCTTTATGTTCACTCTTTTATTTTTCTCTGTTATGGGTTGAGTTATCACCATTTATGCTGATTACACTCAGTTGCAATCTTTTTTGCCTGCTGATTTCACTTTAGCAGTCTTGCTGTTTCTGTCTTGTCTTGGAGACATATGGAGTTAGATGACAGATAACTTTTCTTAAGGGGACATTGCTACACACTTTTTAATTAGTTTTAAACTTTTTCATATTTACTTGTGATTATTTGTAGTAGAAGATTGAAGATAAATTTCACTGAATACCAATTCTCTCATTATTCATTTGTAAACATTTTTGTATGTTTAAAGTGAAATTGGGACAAGTAAGATGGCTATTTTTGTTTCTGCTCATATGGGCTAGTGGCTTTTGACTTGAACAGTTTGTCAGATAAGGCAAATGAATGTTCTTGCACCCCACCTGAATGGCCATGCTTCTGTCAGTAAGATCCAAATTCTATTTGTCTCCATTGGCTCAAGATGGTCCATCACCTCTAGAGCACACTGAACATAATTAGATATTTCCATTCCTCCCTGTAATGCTTGTCATATACTTTTTATTTGGGGGTATTTTCATTTCACCTGTCAGGAGAGCCACACTTACTTAGACTTCCAATTAATATGTTATTCTAATTCAACATGGAGATCAATAGGTAGGATGTCACTTCAGAAGCCTAAGACTTTCCCCCTTAAATGCTTATGTAATCTGGATCAGAATTCCTGGCTTTTTTCACAATCTGATCTCAAACTTGGTCCTTTTAAATCAGCATACTGTTGAGTTTTGTGACTAGGTAGATCCAAATGATAAGCATGTCAAGTTCTCCCCAGAAACTGTGGATTCACTCCTTTCATGTTGGTGACACAGTGGCAAGAGCAGCTGACCCTCGCATGGGTTCTCATAGATACTTGTGTTTGATGATCTGTATGATGGAGGGGACTTCTTTGGGGAGAAAGCAGAGGCTAGCCTCAAAAAACACCATTGATTTCCTTGACCCTTTGGTCCGTTCCTTCACATCTCATGGCATAGGCTAAATTCTGTTGTCCATACTCAGACAAATCTCCCATTAAAATAGGTGAGGTGACGTGCATATAGACATGTAAATAGCACTTGATGTAACTGAGTTGCATTTAGGTTTTGATGCCTTCACTTTCAAGCAAAGTTTCACTTCCTCTAAAGCACTGGCACCAATCTTGATGCCTCTTAGTAATTGTTCATGGCCTCCAGTGGCCCTGCTTCTAATATTGTCTGCATGGGTAACCGACCCAGTAAATCCTAAAAGGCAACAACAGAAATATTGCAGGACCTGCTAACTTCTTATATAGAAGTTGGTTCAGTAGTGATGTTGCTCGGTACCCAATTGAAGTGTTCAACCTCCTCCTTTACAGATGCTAGAGTTCTAGGTTCCTCTTTCCACAAGCAACATAAATCCTTTTGTGTGTGTGTGTGTGTGTGTGTGTGTGTGTGTGTGTGTGTGTGTGTGTACAAGTTCCAAAACGTCTAGCCAGCCAGTCATTCTCAGCTTGGGAGGCTCTTCTTATTGAAGGTTAGACTAGGAGCTTTCTACTCTGGTTACCTCAGACACATAAGTCATCAATATTATTCAGCGTATCCACATTTTTTCCCAGAATACCTCACAAATTGGCCCACAAGAAATGCATTCAAGCTCAACAGTATCCAGAAGTGATGATGCCAGAAATTCAATACCTCTTTGTAAAAAATATCATCTAGCCTGTGCCATGATAGTAAAAAGGGGAAACCGTTTTTATTATAGGTACTCCTTGGTAACCAAAAAGAAAGAAGAGTTGAGATCCATCCTGTCTCTTGGAGACCTGGCCTAAGCACCAATGATACTGCCCATACAAAAATTCTAAAATCTTTTTCATTGTAGGGAAGTGTCATAGTAACTGTCACACTAACCAAGTTGAGCTTTGACAAGTACCACACAACAGTGCTACAATTAAAAAAAATACTTTTTCCACTCAAAGTTTAAATGAACAGTAACCAATGCTGCATGACCTTTACCTCCATTAGAAAACTAAGCCTACTGCTCAACAAAAAATTAATAATAATTTCCTTTGTATAGTGCTGGAGTTGAGAGTATGAACTGCTGCAGGATATCAAGGACAGTTTCAGAGTAGAAAGAATATTTATCAGGGCTGTGCATACCATGGTAACAAATAAAGAAGGTCGGTTTGCTTCAGACTGAATCAGACCAAGAATTGGTCCTTTGTGTGTGATATTTGCAAACTTGTTGGGCATGACACTTTATGCTTTTACAAAGTGGCACATCAGGATCAGGAAACATCAATCATATAGCAACTGGCTCATACTCATATTTACCATTAGCAAAGAACAATTGGTTCATTTCCCTCAGCTACATCCAGGCCACATCCATGGGCCATAAAAAACCAGCAAAGAAACTCACCACAGATGGAATGCCAGTAATGAATAGGATTTGGGGGAGCACAAACAATTATTTGATATGCAAAAATAATTTAATTTTGTGAAAGTAAACATCACATATAGTTGATATATTGGTACATGGATTTGTTGAACATTGTGATTAATTTGGCATACATAAAATTATTTGTCATTTAATAATATATTAAATACATGCAAAAAACTATGTTAAAAGAGCATTACTAGGAAATGCCAGAATTCAAGCTGTGCATGCAACCTTCAACTATCCTGCTTGTATATATGCATTATGATACAGTCTTTAATTACATGGTCATATTTTTATTGCATAGGATCCCTGCCACATTCAGTGTACAGAATGGACACTGTTCACTTAATGAGCACTATTCAATATTTTTTTTTACCCCTTCTTCAATGTGTGGCCTTATTTACTCCACATTGTTCAAACCTGCTCCGAAGACAATTATTAATTCCTTCATGGGCTTTTCTATGGTTCTCATCATTACGTTAGCCATATGCTTCAGAAATATTAATACATTTATATTTACAAAACCCTTGCGAGGTGACGGGCTATTTTTATTCCCATTTTACAGATGTGGAGCTGAGGAACAGAGAGATTATGGTCAAAAGTATCTACTAATTGTGGGTGCCCACTTTGAAAAAACTAGGACCTGATTTTTCAAATTACTTAGCATTAAATAGCACTTTATCTGTTCAAATCACAGCTCCTATTGACTTACAGTTGTGAGTGCTCAGTACTGCTGGAAATCAGATCCCAGTGTTTCAGGTTGGGCACCCAGAAAATGAGGAACACACAGTTAGTGACCACCTGTGAAAAGTTTGGTTTAAATGACTTGCCTAGCATCACTTAGCCCAGGGCTACACTAGGGGAGGGGGGTCGATCTACGATACGCAGCTTCAGCTACGTGAATAACGTAGCTGAAGTCGGCGTATCGTAATCGGCTTACCTGACCATGAGGACGGCGGCGAGTCGATCGCTGCCGCTCCCCCGTCGACTCCGCTTCCGCCGCTCGATGATGTGGATTTCCGGAGCCGACGGGGAGCGCGATCGGGGATCGATTAATCGCATCTTAACGAGATGCGAAAAATCGATCCCCGATAGATCAATTGCTACCCGCCGATCCGGCGGGTAGTGAAGACAAGCCCATAGGAACTCTGAGGTGCAGGGAGGGATAGAATCCAATTCTCCAGGCCAATATTTGACTGCTTTAACTATGAGACCATCCTTTCTCTTCCTGCAATTCCCTGCCTCGTTTACTTCACACCTTCCAACCTCTGCAACAAATGAAGCAGGGGTCCTACAGAAAGGTCTCCTTCACTGCATAACTCAGATTGATTCCCAGAGCAAGTCCATTCTGTGCACTAAATGAAGCAGGGATCCTGTGAAAAAGTAGTATGTGATCATGTAATTAAAGATGGTATCATAAAGCATGTGCACAGGGGATTGAATGGAGAGTCCTGGCTCAAGCAGCTGGCAACTCTGGAGCTATTAGCTGAGCTGGGAGCCAGGTGCCTCAAAGACTTGAGAGCCCCCAGGGATTCCTGGTTCCAGGGCAGGCAGCTTGGAAGCCCTGAGAGTCCTGGCTTCCAGGTTCCCTGCTGCCCAACTGTGAGACTGGCAGCCTTGGGAAACCAGATCTAGCCAGGGATGCTGAAGAACCAGATGGGTTAGCTGGCGGGAAACTAGGCAGGCAAGTTTGGAAACCTGTCTGGCAGGGAGGATTCCATTGGAATCTTACCTATGTTACGGCAGAAGGTCATTCAAATTGACACGTTTCTGCAAAACGTTTTGCTTCCGAATTGACTAATTGTCATTTTCTGATGGAAAAATACTCCATCAGAAAATTTCTGACCAGTTCTACTTCTTATTCATTCTCTCCTCCAGGGCTGATGCCCCTGTGCTTCAGAGTTATTCAGTTATTTTAACAGACTGACTGGTACATGGAACAACAGAGGGGAAAACATACAATTACCCAGCTATTTTAAGGAATTTTATTTGTATATCCTGTGAAATTTGTAAATTTTTTGCAGGGATGTATCACAGTTTCCCACCAGGACTATAATTTTTTTCATTCATAATCATTCCCCAGTATGGAGCAAAATAACTAAATACATCATTTTGGCACTATTTTCTTTGGTAGGAAATGTAAGAAGAACAGGAGTACTTGTGGCACCTTAAAGACTAACACATTTATTTAAGCATAAGCTTTCGTGGGCTACAGTCCACTTCATCAGATGCATAGAATGGAACGTATAGTAAGAAGATATATATACAGACAGAGAATCATGAAAAGGTGGAATTTGCCATACCAACTCTAAGAGGCTAATTAATTAAGGAGAGCTATTATCAGCAGGAGGAAAAAACGTTTGTCGTGATAATCAAGATGGCCCAGTTCAGACAGATAATTGACAAGAAGGTGTGAGGATAGTTAACTAGAGGAAATAGATTCAATTTATGTAATGACCCAGCCATTCCCAGTCTCTATTTAAACCTAAATTAATGGTATCCAGTGTGCAAATTAATTCCAATTTGGCGGTTTCTCATTGGAGTCTGTTTTTGAAGCTTTTTTGTTGCAAAACTGCCACCTTTAAATCTGTTACTGGGTGACCAGAGAGGTTGAAGTGTTCACCTACTGGTTTTTTAATGTTATGATTCCTGATGTCAGATTTGTGTCCATTTATTCTTTTGCGTAGAGACTGTCCGGTTTGGCCAATGTACATGGCAGAGGGGCATTGCCGGCACATGATGGCATATATCACATTGGTAGATGTGCAGGTGAACGAATCCCTTATGGCATGGCTGATGTGATTAGGTCTTATGATGGTGTCACTTGAATCGATATGTGGACAGAGTTGGCATCTATCAACTTTGTTGCAAGGATAGGTTCCTGGGGTGGTGTGTGGTTGCTGGTGAGTATTTGCTTCAGGTTGGGGGGTTGTCTGTAAGTGAGGACTGGTCGGTCTCCCAAGAAATGTAAGCTTAGATATTTCTGTGAATTCTCCAGTTACGTTAACATACACTCATACAGCCATAAAGCGGTTAATAGCCTCCCAAATAAGGCTCTGGAATAGGTTTTGTTGATGCAAAATGTTGCATTTAGGATGCTTTTGTCCTCTAATGACTATGCATATATATTTGGGTGTGTATATTTAGAGAGAGGGGCTGAGAATGCAGTATTCAAATTCAAATGAGGTTTTAGCTAGGATATGGAGTTCAAGTGTGAGGCTGAATCAGAAGTAGTGTTTGGATTGGATGTGATGGTATTGCAATCTCATCAGCTGCTCTTGTGAGATTTGGGCCCAACGTGCAGAAGTCATACAAGATAATTTGGATCACAAGATTTCTATAATCTTTAATAGGTGGAATATAGAGAGTTTTCATATTTATTGGTTTAGTTAAAGAAATCAGTGGTAATTTTGCATGAGCAAGGAATGCAACATTGAGCCAAAGAAAAAGGTGATTATTTAGCCACTATACATCAGAAAGAGAATCAAAGAATATTTTCTAGGTTTGCCTTCACTCCAATAGATTGAGAAAAGTTAGAAATGTAGTATTTCAGGAGGACATGGTTAGGGGTGGAATATTATGAAGTCATTGCCGTATAATCAAATACTAACTGTGATGTTACAAGTTAAAAGTAGAAATTTAAAATCAATTTAGCTAGTGCAGTGAGTAACGAATTAGGGAGATATGATTATGACATTTTATACTGATGATTTAACCTTGCAGCCGCACTTTGGGCTATCTGGGGTTGAATTACCTCCTTCTACCCATTTGTAGCATACATCATGCTGTATCACAGGTTTAAAGATGAACTGTTTACATGCTGAAAGCTTCTTTTTGGCAGCTCCTCTGTTTTTGTCATTATCCAAATTAATTATGGATCTCTAGTAAACATGTTGATGTATCATAGATTATAAACTCATCTATTGAACTCTTAACCATGGTTGCAAAGCAGATTATCTTATTTAAAGACAGTGGTTTAAAAATTTAGACATTTAATTTAATTATCTTTTCCCAGAAGTATATAAAGAAATCAGAACCCTAGGGTGAATAACATTATAGTTGTATAAGAAAACTTACAATAGCATTTTTGCCTCAAACTCAATAATTTTAGTTATAATCACTAACTATGTTTTTGTTTTACAGAACCAGTACGATTTGGAAAAAGAATAAAATTGCTTTTAAAGTACAAAAATAATTATGAACCACTTGAAACGTAATGTCTGTGTTTTATTTCTCATCAGAATTCATTAGTGTGTAACATCAATAATTTAGCCCATCATTTGCCAACACTGACTTGGCTCAGTAGTTCAATCATGTAACCCTGTAAACTCACTTTCCATTAAAATGAATGTTGCTGACAAAGGATAACTAAAGAGATACTTCATTTATTAACTAAAGAGATACTTCATTTATCAACATTTTTAAATTAGGAGTTTGGGACCACAGATGCTTAGCTGGATAAATTATTCAATGGAATTTTTACATTACGCCTAAAGACTTCTGTAGAATTAAATACAATGTTATCTGAAATTATAGCTGTCTTTCATTTATGTAACATGTAATTCATAGCATTCTATTCCAGAAGCCAACCGAGCCACCTGCAGAGAATCAAATGACCTACCAGAATGAAAACTTGACTGTCTTACTCAGAATTATAACGTGTAATAGTTACCCTGTATCCTGATTGACTCAACCAAGCATTTCCCATAGAAAACTAATAACTTCTTACTACAAACACTCCAATCTCCCAAAGTCACAAAATATCAATTTGAGGCATTAAATATGTTTAAACTATTTTATGGTGAGTCATATCCCCAAATTATTCATTATCTTCCCCAAATACAGCCTTTAAGACATTCGGATTCCACATCTATTGTCTTAGTCCCTTGCCTTTCCAATGTTTGAACCTTGATCAGCCACCTGTCTTATTTTAATGGGACACGAGTTGCATTTTCTAAACTTCTGGCCTACATCTTGCTGATAGGCTGACACATTACAACTTGGACATAAGCACGTATTGTGTTTTTGAAATGTATAGACTTCTACGGCATCTTGGGACAAAATTAGAAATCAGTCAAAGTTCCTGCTCTATCATGTCCTCTCTGACTAGGTCTGTCTGAGAAGATAACTCTCTGGAAAACCTGAGCCTTTTTGGAGGAGAAACCAATGTACTATTCAGGATTAACATAAAATAACTGCCACCTGGCTTCCCCCTTTAGTATTGTACACTCCTAATGCTGCCAGTCCTGTGCAGGAACCAGAAATCAGGGCTTAAGCAGCTGGGAAACAAGGCTTTTACTTAATGATTTCAATATAAACTACTATATTACCACCCTTCCACTTTAAATTCTTCCCCTTCTATGTGGAGGATTACTTCTGTCTGACAAGGTATGGTACTGTCTCCCCAAAGGAGCTTCCTTATCCCTCCCCTTCCTTGGGCTTTGCTTTGATAGCATTCTCAGGCCAAGAACCAGACCCTTTCTGTTCTAAGTAAATTGTCTGATCACCTTGTAGCATTAGTGCATGCTGCTCCCTCTGGCAGGCCTAGGAGTGAAGGACCAAGATCAGAACTCTTCTTTACATCTTTCACCAAAAGTGATGTTTTTCCAAAATGAGTGGGACATTCTTGTTAAGTCAGAGCACTATGGGAGTTGAGTGTAAATGTGCTGGTCTGAAGAAAAAGATTATGATTGAGATTGACATCGGAAAGAAACTAAATGCTGTAGCATCATTAAGGAGATTTGTGAGAGGAAAATGCCAGTGTAAAGTATTGTTGTTTCTCTTTTTATCTTGTGGTTTGTGGGGATTATCCCTCAGAGAGCTACTCAGACCTCATGAAGAACTTTAACGATCAGTGTAGAAACTATTCTTCAATATAAGCTTGCATATATCTTCTCTTGTTCTTTGGAATTAAACTCAGTTGCATGAATATGGACCCAGTAGCTCTCATTTTGACTCTGTCAGTTGTTAGCACTTTTATCTTAAATGGGCCAAAAAGCTGAGGGTTGAAGTCTTCCACTAGGATATTTATTTCTTACATCTTAAAATTCCATTTACTACTAAGCGATTCCATACATTGTCTCCTAAAAAAATAAAATTAGTTTTTCTTTCAGTCCCCCCTCAAAATTTTGATAGGCCACTACAGCTTCACTGTTTTGCTTTGACATCACAGCTACCATAGAACTTCATGGTGATTGCCCATAATGACTCCAATAAATCCCATTTGACTACTATTTGGCACAGATTTTCAAAGCACCTCTTTATCTTGTTGTATCAGGATATTAAAATAATAAAGAGAAACTTAAAAACCCTGCCAACTAGTGAAAAGGTTATTTATTTTGTGACAGTGTAACACCAACAGACCCCGGTCGTCAGCGGGCGGGATCAAACCTGGGACTTGTGGAGTTTAGTGCATGAGCCTCTACCGCATAAGCTAAAAGCCATATGCCCCTTAGCTAAGGTGGTAGAGCAGACTTATTAATATCTCTCTCTAAGTGGTGTCAGTGCCATTAGATGGAACAGAACACCACACCCAGAAGGTGTGTGGATTACATACTACCCTTACCTGAGGAAGCGCATCCCGAGCTTCAGAGACTTCCCAGTTGATATCCCAGATGAGCCCCCACTTGTAAGACTGACAGACCTCGGTTGCCAGTAGGCGGGATCAAACCTGGGACCTCTGGAGCTTAGTGCATGAGCCCCTACTGCATGAGCTAAAAGCCAACTGGCTGTTAGCTAAGGTGGAAGAGCAGGCTCATTAATTTCTCTCTCTAGTGCCACTAGATGGGACAGAACACCACACCCTGGAGGTATGTGGGTTATAATAGCATCTCACACCAACCATCAGGAAGCAGGAGTGCTATGTGTTTAATTGCCAAAGTAGAGGCCTGATCCTTATCCCATTGAAGTCACTGATAAAACTACCATTGACTTCACTGGATGCAAGATTAGGCCCCAGGACTGGTACTCGGGACAATCAGAGGGACGGAAAGGCCGGATCCAATAAACTCTCACTTTCTTTCTTTGGTCTGGATCCAGGTAGCATAGTTTTTCCAATACACTTTTGTTGGGAACATAGGAATTTCCATAGTGTATGTGTATCAGAGAATGTGGTCCACCTAGTCCAGTATCCTGTCACTGACAGTGCCAGCATCAAATGTTTTAGGAGAAGGTGCAAGGAATCCTTCAATAGGCAGGTGTGAAATAATCTTCCCTCCTTCCCATGAAAGCCTGTTCCTAATCCCTAATAGTTAAATATTGTCTTAACCTCTTAAGTATAAAATTTAGTAGGTCTTCTAAAGTATTTGTTAGCATTAATTATTATAATTCTAGATATTCATATTATCCATATAAATGTCCAATCCTTTTTTCAATCTTGCTACATTCTTGGCCTCAATGACATGCTGGGGCACTGAGTTCCTCAGTCTAATAACACATTGTGTAACAAAGATGATTGTCAACAGAAAAGGTCAAATAATACTCTGTCTTGTCTGAGGTTGTCCTATTTAATTTAACAGAAAATAATAATTAACAAAGCTATAAACATCACATTCTAGGCTCTGAAAGGCCAAAATATTTCTCCAAACTTATTTTTTTCTTCTCAATCTAATTTTAAACCTGATTCTAACTCTGTAACCGCGGGCCACATAACCATGTGGGGTCATGTGCTCTATCCCAGTGGAAGTTCCTGGAGTACAAGTGAAGCACAGTGTCACATAGGGAGTATTCTAGAGTGCAGAGAGAGCAAAGCCTTTGAACTGATACAGTATACATTTCACCCTCTGTGGGGCCTACTCCTCTGATGTGGGAAGAGTGGGGCAGGACACTGATGCTGCTGACATCATTTGCCATTCATGATCATCTAACCCTCATTCTTCTCCCTACTCCCCTCAGCCCAGTTGTTTACAAAGGCAATCGAAGATAGGTCTGTTCTCTTTCAAGAAACTGAGGATGGAGTTGGTTCATTTGAATATAAAAATAGTTGTCGGATTGGCCCTTGAGATTAGCAGAATATTTCTGAGGAAAATGTTCACACATCCCCACTGGGGAGAGATGATGCAGGCTACTGTTTTTACTAAAGTCACTGGCATTGCCGTATCTTTTTCTCCACTTTCACGTGTCGCAAAGGTGAACTGACAATTCTGCAATGTGTTGCCTCTGGAATCAAACAATCGCTCCCTCAGATAGAAGAGGTGGTTCTTGTATATCACACATTGGAACTGTGCATTATCTCACAATAGCTGTTGACAGTACATAGTTCTGTGGCTCAGTCTGTGACAGGGCAGATAGCTTTCTCACCCTGCTAAGTATGATGCTGACCAATCTCACTAAAGATTTTCCCAATCTTTTGGGCTCCCTTCTCTGTTTCTCCAGCTTGATATCTGCTTCACCGACATCGACATGCAGAAAATTTACCATATCTGGCTGCCATTTGTCTCTTAACCATAGAAGGTTAAAAAAAATACAATAAACCTTAACGGTGTCTCTTGCAATAACACTTTCCCATGGAGGTGCTAAGCAATTTTTTCTGGTCTCATTGAGAAAAAACTTCCACTTTCTTTAAAAAAAAAAAAAAAAATGAAAAAGTCAGCATCTGAAACTGAAGTGATTTCTGGGGCTCACTCAGCTTCCATTCGTTGAGAAAGAAGCTCACCTGTGTGTGTGGGCAAAGGCCCTCTCTAAAGCAACAGCTTTGGTGGTCTCTGGGGCTATGAATCAGTCTATCCAGCTCATGCAAGGGGAAAGGCTCTCCTTGAGGCAGCCTCAGACATGCAGGAAGAGATATTTCAAGACTTCCACAATATAAGGGATCTCAGCAGGCCCCCATTGTTCCCTGCTAGACCCTGGCCCAAGAAGTGCTTGAGTGGATTAAAGAGTCCTTTCTAGCTGTTAAATCTTATCAGGAGTCTAACCCGTCCTCTCAGGGTTACCAAAAAGGCTTTCAGTGGCTAGATAGAATTTGATTTTAATGCTCATAGACTCATAGACTTTAAGGTCAGAAGGGACCATTATGATCATCTAGTCTGACCTCCTGCACAATGCAGGCCACAGAATCTCACCCACCCACTCCTGGAATAATCCTCTCACCTATGTCTCAGTTATTGAAGTCCTCAAATCATGGTTTAAAGACTTCAAGATGCAGAGAATCCTCCAGTAAGTGACCCGTGCCCCATGCTGCAGAGGAAGGCAAAAAACCTCCAGGGCCTCTGCCAATCTACCCTGGAGGAAAATTCCTTCCCGACCCCAAATATGGCAATCAGCTGAACCCCGAGCATGTGGGCAAGACTCACCAGCCAGACACCCAGGAAAAAGTTCTCTGTAGTAACTTCTAACATCCCATCATTGACCATTAGTCTGCTGCTTTCATTGTTTCTAGAGATCTATTTGTGTCAAATGCAAATATTTCCCCTTTCAAGTTTTAACAATTGCTAGAGTCAGCTACAGAGGAAGAGCAGTGTTTGGAATCTGAGCCATGCGCTGGTCCCATTAGGAAGGTCTCTTAAGGTTTGGAGTATGTGTTTTGCAGAATTCCCTTCCAGTCTGTCCTTCAGCCCAAGAAGTCATTTAGACCACCTGCACTTCTCATGGCACCAGACAGGTTTATTGCTAAATGTACTCTGGGACTTAAATATGCACTTAGTAGACTTAGGGTTCTTCTTCACTAGGGGGGATTCTGCAGTTGCGTCTTGTTCAAAAAAGATACACATTTCCTTCAATGGGAAAAAGGAGTCTGACACTAGAAAGTTGACCATTTGTCTAGTTTAGCTATTTGCTCACTATTGAAGTCACAACAAGGAAAAGTTTTCCGTTTCTCCCTTCTCAAAAAAAAAATTGTTTTTAAAGTATCTTATCCAGGGTTTCTTAAGGAGTGAATAGCTTGAACAATATTTCCCAGGACTATCTCATGTTTTGTGTTTACATCCTCAGCTTCTCTCCAGTGGCTCACTAAACATTGTGAATTTGGCCATGGGAGAGGATATCTCATTCCATCTCCTCTTTCCTTCAGAGGGGATACATTTTTCGGGAAACACCTTGTATTTGACCCTATCTGACTTGTCAGACAGTAAGTTTATCTTCCAATGCCAGCTTCCCAGATGTCACCTGGCATTCCCTGTGCTCTTTCACTAGGCACAATCAGCTCAATGGATAGGCATCTGTGAAGACAGCCACTGACCACACAGTGGTTAGAGCAGAATTTACATGAGGGGATGCTGGTGAAGAGATTAGAAGTTCTCTTTCCCTTTTTTACCTCTTCATCCACTCTAAGTCCTCTTTTCTAGTTCACTCTCAAGTCTCTCCTTAGAGTGTTTACACATAAGTGCTGACGGCAGGAGAGAATGGAAGGATCTAGGCATAGACATGATGAGGATAAAAAATAGGTTGGAATTTTGTGTTGGAGACAAGCAAAGGGAACATGGAGAGAAGGAAACGGATAGCACTAAGAATCAGAAGGAGAAAAGCTGGGAGTGTAGAAAGTGCATGATAGAAAGGTACAAAAACAATTGGTGATATTAAAACAGGTAAATTCAAACCCATAGCAGTAGAGAATCAGTAGGATATAGTTAGAGAAAATTGATATCCTAGAGTGCCAGTTGGTGGAGTAACGGTGAGCTAGTGTCTCCCAGATAGCTTGTTACTGACTCTGGTGTAGATGGTGGGGTAGGAGAAGAAAGACAGGCCTTCATTTCTCTCACCACCTCTACTGTTGGCTATTGTGGCTGCCTTTGCATTTTCCATTATGATCTTCATGTTATGTATGTATGAATTCCTATTCATATATTATTTGTGTATGTTTTTACTAGTTATTTTGTAGATTCGTTATGATTTCTGTATATATTTCAGTTATTATTTTGTATGTAGTATAGTTGAAATGTGTTAGGCAATATTGGCACATTAAAGTTTGCAGCTGTGTAAGGAATTGTTGTTGTTATTTTGAGAAATCATTTTCCAAGAGACTTAAAAAATGTACCACTAAAGAGAACTGATTTGTATAAAATTTGAATCTTGACTGGGTGTTTATCACATACTTAGCCTCAAGGGAAAGGAATCCTCCATAAACAATATATTGGAAACTCTGAATTTGAATATTGATAGGACAAAAGCCTTTGCAAATCTCTAACACTGTAGCCTTTGGGGATAAGTCTGAGGGGCAATCAATCTTTAAGTAATGTTTGGCCAAATGGATAGTATAGTATAATGTGTCACAATGTTTTACCAGGCAAATTCAGCAAGTATTACTGCTTCATGCCTTTGTCAGTTACTGATAGAAGATATCTGTCAAGCATCTACTTCAATCTCTAGCTATATTTTCTAAAATCCCTCTAGTTTAAGAAGCTTTGTATGGGGAAAAGTTCCATTCTGGTTATCTTTTCTTCAGTCTTTCCTCCAGAAAACAAGTACTTGCAAGCTTCCAAGAGTGGAATTAGTATAGAAGAGACTTCCATTAGTGAGAGAACCAAGTTACTCACCTTTTAACAAAAGTTCTCTAACTTTTTCTTTTGGACATATCTGCATTTTCTTCCTTTTTTTGTTCTTGAAATATGTTATATGGAGCAGTTCAGTAACTGAGAGCCAGGAAGGATTGTTACATTTGTATAAGACGCAGAGCCTGATTTTCCTAGATTACATCAGCTTAACTCCATTGACTTCAACAGAGTTGCATCTGATTTACATCTCTGTGAAGGGAGAATCATGCTTTCAGTCTTAGCGCTGAACCACACAGTATGACACACATTCTCAGTCTTTATTTCTAATACTATAGTGCTCCTACAATTGAATGCCATGTCAGATCAAGGAGGCAAATTAAAGATGAGCAACTTTCTTTTGTTTTGTTTTTAAAGTAAAAATATTTTTAAATTTCTAAACAGAAATAAGGAAAACTATTGAATTGACACACTAAAAGAAGATGTAAATGTCTCAGAAACTGCGTTTATATGGTACATTTTATAAACACTATAAAATGTAGCCTGTTACCAAGTAAGCTAAACTTTCTGAGCAAGGCGAAGGGACATTTTGACGTATGGGGTCAAGGGAAAAACACATATGATGCTAAAGTTGAGAAATGGTGCCTAGCATAAAAGAATACATTTCCTCAATAGCCAATATGCTAAGAGCCAAATCTTTATCCCATTAGGTCTGATTCTTAAATTTGTTTTACATGAATAACTCCATTGACTTAAATTATCCTTGATTTAACACTGTGTGAAATCAGAATCACATCCTTTGCCTTTGACTTCTGTGGGGACAGAAGGATATGGCCCCAAGTCTCTATCTGATAATGCACAGGATCCTAAATCTATACCTAAGCCTGGGCCCCAAATAGACAAACCAATATGTTTTTGTCGCTGAGCCAGCATGGAAAATTTTATTTTAAAACAATGTATTCTAAGTGTTTTATTAAATCTATTTTAAAATCAAATGAGTGTGGTTAATAAACTATCACTTGATAATTATTTTCCCCACTTACAAGTGTGAGATATTAAATGTCATACTTAGTAAAATTTACATATATGTTAATTCTAGCTCCATATCCATATTAACAGTAATACAGCACATACACATAAAAGCCATTGACTCTACAGACAACATTTTTCAAAGGAGATATTCTGTTGTGTTACATACAGTCATATGTTCTATAATAGGCGTACATATTTGCATAATAATCAGTGTGTATTTTTCGGTCCTACATGTCTAGAGACCTCTAATCACCTTAACAACATTGAATACAAAAAAGTACAAATTAAAGCTTTGATTCTGCAGCCCTTTCTCACGTTGAGTAGTGCTTATTCATTTCTGCCCCCCTATTTAGGAGTCCATCCCTATTCAACAAAGCACTTAAGCACATGCCTAATTATAAGTATGTGCTTACGTGCTTTATTAAACAGTCATGGGACATAAGCTTGTGTTTAAATGCTGTACTGAGCTGGGGCCTCAAAGTGTACCATTGAAGTCAGCAGTGAATAACCTAATGCGAATAAGATTCCGTACATTACATGTTAACCATATAAGGCAACATGTTTTAATGAATGGAAAACAAGATTAATATAAACACAATAACCCTTTCCCCCAACATCCACAAAGCATAAAACATGAAACTGTCCATGAACAAAATAACAACAAAAAGAGTATAACACAAAATAGTCTTTTACATTTAGCTTTTAGCAAGTCTCTTAGTCTTTCAATGTCAGTTTCTACATCTGTAAGACACGGGATGGCCTTCTTTAGGCTGTTGTGAGGATTAATTATATAATTTAGCATAAAAAGAACAGTGTAAGTGTAGGTACTATTGCTGTGGTTGTACTTTATTATTTTATTATTTATTAAAAGTCTATGTACGCTAAACATATTTTACCAGAAGTTTGCAAACTATTTATAGAGCAACATTTCACACGTTTTCCTGTTTGTAGATTGTTCACAAATTGACTTAGATTTTTACAAATTTGTTCTTGATTTTAAATTAGTCCACATGCGTTTCATGCAAACAAAGTTAGTTGATGGGTTGCTTGCATTGCGCATGTAGTCACATGATATTGTTTCTGTTCCCAATTTGGATGAGGTTGGTTGTAATAAAGAAGTGGAAGATGTGATTCTGTCAGTAGAGGATGGCAGTAGTTTGTGGAGAGAGAAGGAGTTAAATAGAATTTACAACAACAGAAGGATTAAGAAATTCACATTATCGTTGTCACAAACAAACTAGTAATTTTGCTATGTATGAGCATGCCCAGTCTTAGCTGAGAAGGTACCAGTTGTCCATACAATAAACTCTGTGCCAATGCTCTGGCTATGGTTCTAGAAGCAATACAGTCCAACGTATTTCAAGCAGTGTCCCATCAACAACCATATTTTGTAAATACGTTAATGGCATTAGTTGAACATACTGGTCTCCAGTTTTCTGTCATCCTCACCATTGACCACCGCCAATGCACTAACTGTGGAGTGACTTTTCATGCATGATCCTAGCTAGAAAGGTGGTGTAAAAACTCTGTAATGACCTACATGTCTTGACTCTGGCCAGTGGTTTTGGAAATATGTCATCAAGTCTGTTCTTCTGTTGTGTTAATTAAGCTTTGTTATGTTACTAACTGCCTCTTTTGGTCAATGAATTAGGAGTGGAAGTGGAGGAAATCTGGATCTGGCAAAAAAACCAAAAAACACTTATAGATGTTTAGGCCTCAAGCAGATGCTAGGGTACAAGCCTAACACGGGCATCACAAGCATAACGGTGTCCTCTCAATCAAGCATTTCTATTAGTGGCAAACCACAGCTATCTGCTGCACAGAAATATCAGCCTCTTGTTCATACTAAAGGAAAAGCAATCTGTCAAGGACAGGGGGGACCCCTTTTGAGTACAGAGGATGTAGTCCAGGATATTGTCCCATCACAGGGCAATAAAATGAGATTAATGCATATGGAGAGGGAGTATTAATCTACGGATGACGCATATTATGGTTTTCCCCCTTTTAAAAGAGAAGAAAACTTAATCCTGGCAAAGTGCCAATTACTTTTTAAGGAAAGGGGTAGTTGCAGGAATAGCATGAGGTGTATGGCGAGGAAGAGAAGGGCATGAAGAAGGATAACAAAGAGAAATTCTTCCAATACTATTGATAAATATTTAGTGCATAATGTGCTCCATGCAGAAAACCTGCAGTGATTGTCTTATTTGCACAGGAGGACAGATCACCTTTTTTTTCTGAAGGTCATTTTATGAGAGTTATTGGTCACAAGTGGTGAAGGAGTGAGCAACACAGAGACTATCAGCCTCAGTATTCAGGAATAGGTAATTGGCAGACGGAGTGTAAAATTTTCAAAAGCTCCGTGTTGACTTAGGAGCCTAAATGCTATTTTCAAAAGTGTCTAAGTGCCATTGACTTTCAGTAGATTCACTGGAACTGATGCTCCAGTGTCTTCATTGTTTTTGAAAATGGGACTTAGGCCCTTTCCAAAAATTTAAATAGAACACACAAGACAGCCTCGCACTCTTCCTAGTCAACATGTTAGAACTGTTTGTCTTTCTCTCTTTCAAATGTCTATTTTATTATTATTGTATTTGATTACCTAAAAGTCATACTCATCTGTTTTTATATGCCTCTGAGATCGGCAAGTGGATGGGTGAAAGTAGATCCGCTTACTCAATTATTTACTTATTCTTTGTTTATTTTTTTAAATGGTATCACATGTGTTTGGTAGTGGAAGATCGCTAAGTGTTCATTTGTACACCTGCAGTGCTCTCTGGACCAGGGTAGCCTATTTGCCGAGTGTAACAGACCTGTTACAATAGTGCTACTGCTAAATAGTAATAGCTCAAGAAGAAAGAGAAGTTTGTGTGTCAGTCTGTCCATATGATGAGGAGGAGGATGTCAATACTGTTTCTGCTGATGCTGTCGGAATTCTTTAAAGCAGGCCTGCACAACATGCGGCCTGTGTGGGCTCACTGTGCGGCCCGCGGGGGCGGGGGCGGTGAGTAGGCAAGCGGCAGGGTGGGGCAAGCCAATGGCTGGCCGGCGTGTGGGTGGGCTGGTGAAGAGGCCAGTGGCAGGCTGTGGAGTGAGGGTGAGCCAGCGGCAGGGGGCTGGGGCAGGGGCAGAAGGTAAGAGGCCAGCAGCGGGAAGGCAGGTGAGCTGGCGGCAGGGGGGAGCTGGCGAGCCGGCGCCGGCGGCGGGGGATGAGTAGGTGAGCCGGGCGGGGTGGAGGATGACGAGCCGAGTGGGTGGGCAGTGGCAGGGCGGCAGGTGAGCCAGCGGCGGGGGAGGAGGGGGGCTGAGGAGGACAGGACAGTGTCAGGTCCCCTTTTCAACTGGACTTTCCAGTCGAAAACCAGACGCCTGGCAATCCTTCTCCCGCCCTCCTCCTTACACTGGTCTTCTCCTTCTCTATCTCCCTGTCACCTTCCTCCATTTTCCCCTCTCTGTGTTGGCATGCTAAAATGGCCACTACATAAATTGCCTCTGCTTCCATGCAAAATAAATTTTGTTTTGTCATAAAATAAATTCCCATTATAATTCTGGTTTTTATTTTCCAAAAAGATTTGTAAGAATAAAACTTGGCTTGCATGAATACCCATGACAAAGCAAATACAAAGAATGCCAATATGTCAAATGGTTATTCAGGTTCTGATTTGCAAACCTGTTCATGAATCATTGTCCCATTTTTTATCCAGCTCTACATTTTACTGTAGAGACCCTAGAAAAAAGTTTGGGACAGATCCTCTGGTATCAGTGCTTTCTGTTGCACTGCCGTCAGGTTCTGCTCATAAAACTGGGGTATCCAATCATTCCACTGTAAGGGAAGTTTTAGGGGCATAAAGCTGCCTTGGGAGGCTTGGCTGGAATGACAGCTACCCTTTCAATCTCTTGGAGCCATATGCAGGCCTTAGGGCATGCTCTATATGATAGTGGTCTGTTAGAGAAATAAAAGGCAATGTCTAAAACAAAATTATGCAAATTAGTTTATTTAACTTCCTGGATTATCCTTTTAACATATTTCTGGGACTAAAATAGCAGTAGATCTTTCGAGTTAGATACAAAAATAAAAACATTTCACTTCAGGGATGAATACCACACACACACTCTGGGTGTTATCCTATATAAACAGCATTAACATTTCTAAGATGCAGTGTGCCCACCTAGTTAAAAGTAATGAGTTTTTTCCTCCTCTAAATTCCAGTGAATGTTTCCCCCTCCCAATACCTAACATTATATATAAAGGGCTAAGTAGCATAATTTTCTTTCTTTAAAACCATTCAGCTATGCAATCTTGAGTTCTTTAGACCTTCAGCAGGTACAATTAGTATGTGTTTGAAAAAGTCAAACCTTTTACTTAGAGTTCTCTCCAAAGCATTAATAGCTGCATTACCCCGTCAATAAACTTCAGGCAACATACCTTAGAACACAGTTTGAAAATAAAAAAAGAATCAAACATTTAAACTATTAAGTTTATGAATAAAAAGGATTTCATTGTTTTAAGCTACTGAAATACACATTTAAACACAAGACAGAAAACGATCATCCTCCCATAGTGTGTTATTACTAACAACATGCACGCTTTCAGTAGAAAATGTGCAGATTCCTATCTTTTAAACTTAATGATATGTGGTTGCATTTTCATGACCCTTTCCCTAGGTAATGCCCCCTGCACTGGGTGTGTAAGAGGGCTGGTGTCAGAGTCACTACAGTGGTTTCCTGCTGCTCAATGATTCCCCTATGGTTAGATCTTCTAGCTGTACAACTGCTTTGCACTGAAACACAAAGCAGATGGAGCAGGGTCCTGGATCAGGCCCAGTGACTCTAATTTTTATAACATTTTCATAAAATTGTTTTCTACTCTCCTCTGGGGAAATAAAGTGATTCAGATAAACCATCCTGGTTTGCCTAGTTCCTGTGTAGTTGCACAAGGAGGGAAGGAGTGTAAATAGCCTCTCCCTCCTTGCTTCCCTGCTCAGGTGTGGGCTCAGCTGCAGTGCTTGTGTTCTCATGAGTACAAGGACTGCTCCTGGTTAGCATCTATAGTAGAACCAGCCACACTAAAGAAGGGAAGAAGATTCAGGGCTATGACCCAGCTGAGAACAGAGCATGTTACTTTCACTAAAAGGGTGTAAAACATTGACTATCCTGCCCACATTCATTGGGAGGTATTGTATCTGCTGGAGGATACAAATATCTATAAAGACACAATAGAATTCTTGAAGTATAATTCCATTCCAAACTGTATCTGCATTGTGGGATTCCATGTTTGTGTCTCATTGATTCCACATCAAGTTTGCTCAATTTACAAATAAAACAGATGTTTCTTTCTAACTGTCACCCCTGTGCACCCAGCTTCAGATCAGACTGTCAGCTGGATTCATTCCTTCTTACGCAACATCGCCAGGAATACTAGGCCAAATTATGCCCCAGTTACAGATGTGCAACCTGCAATATCATTACTTTTACTGATGATGTATGAGAAGGAGAGAACCCAGCTTGACTCTCTGACCACTGGTTGTTTGTAGGATTGGCAGTTTTAATGTATTATTTGTAAACTGAACAAATTTGATATGAAATGAGTGAGACACAAAACCCTGGTGAGGTGGCACAGTGGCTCCTACTGCCTCTGTCAGTTCCATTTTTGCTGCAGCTGATAGAGAGGCTCCCTTTTGCTGCAGTCTGAGCCATAGCTTATACTTTGGCTTTCCAGGCTACTTTTCAGCATCCTGCTTGCCTTATTGAGAAATTTCCTCAGGTTCTGCTAACGGATTATATTCTTCTGGTGCCTTTTGATCAGTCAGGCTCATTTGGATTGTTCACCAGAGTTCAACTTTCTTTTGTTGTTGTTGTTTTCTAATAAAATTGACTGGCTGAATAATTAATTCCTGCACAGCGTGAGATAAAATGTCTTGTTTCAGATTTTAAACGTTAAGTATCCAAAAATACAAAAAAACAAATAGACAGCGGCTGAGAGATGCCCTATAAGGCAGTATAAAGATACTCAGAAGCCAATTTGCCTGCCCTGCTGCTAAAGTCTAGGTGAATTAGGTAGGTTCCAACAGTTTCATGAAAGCGTTCCTTTTAATTGGAAAGGCAGCCACTTCTAAGCAGCTCCCAAGATAACCCAGTAAGGGAGTAGCTACCAAAGACTCCTGTGAAGAGCCAGGAAGGAGAAAGAGCAGACAAGTATTCATGGTCTGCTGAGCTCTGGGCACTTTACCAGAAGATATTAATGGTGGTGGGAGAGGGACCTTGTAATCCTATCTCATGTCCTCAGAGAACAAGAATTACAGATAGGTAAATTTGTTTTCTTATTTAAATGTAAGCAGGGTCTGAATGAATGCTTCCCTGACAGCTAGCTGGGAGGGGGAGAGACTCTGGGTGTGGTTATGTAAATACGGTTTGCTCCTCTTTGCTTAGATTTGCTTAGATGTTCAGCAGATAGAGCGGTGTTTTGCTCATTGTAATCAACTTGGCTGGTGTTGGGTAACAAATCACGTTACTCAATGCAGAGGTGGTGTGTAATTTTCCCAGGTTGGGGCTCGAACCAGTTCTGTGTTGTATAGATGGAAAGGAACCTCTCAATATTGAACCCAGTCCTGGTTGCTGCTGGCTCCACATGGAAGAAGGGTTACATTTTTGGGGGTTGTCCGGGATCCTGGGTCAGTACCCCTCGCAAGCACATCTTGAGTGATTCACTAAGTTGGGAAATAATTGTGTTTATATTTTGAGGAAATCACTGTTTGTATAATGGCTATTATGTCAGGTTTGTTGGGTCCTGGCTCAGCAGCCTCTAGCTCGGGGGCTGCAGCATCAGCCGATGATCGGGCAAAAGCACTGGGGCAAACATTGGAAAAGGTTGTTGTCGTCCCATGCTACGTCAAGCTCTTATCGTAAGTTAAGTTATTTGCTGGGGGTCCCATCCCAATACCTGGGGAAGAGGAGTTTGAACCCTGGTTAGAACATACCACTGAAATGCTGCAGGATTGGGCTGTACCAGATGCCAAGAAGCAAAGATGTCTAGTAGAGAGCCTCAGGGGCCCAGCATTAGATGTGATTCACACTCTGAAGCTCACTAACCCTGGGGTCAATGTAAAGGACTGCCTAGAGGTCCCCGAGCACACCTTTGGGAGTGTAGAGGGCTCTGAGGACAGTTATTGTAAGTTCCTTAATTCCCAACAGCAATGGGGCAAGAATGTTTCAGGGGCCCGTGAGAGTCCTCATGATTGTGTTGCATAAACTCTGGGCCTGCCGCCTGAAAGTGTGCCATCTGCCTCTGTGAATTATATTGTGTTGAACCAGTCTCCATTGCCCATGCTCAATGCTGCTGACTGGCAAAAAGTCCAACTGCAAGACACTGACATTCGTGACACACAATTTGCAAAAAGAGAGGGGCGAAACACTGTTGCAATTATTCCATCTATCCCCGAGGGTAGACTACTATTGAAGGAATGGAGCAAACTAAAACCGATACAGGGAGTGCTGCACCAAATCACAGCAGATCCTCTACAAAATCAGTGAACACAGCTAGTGCTACCAAAAGAGTACAGAGCCCTGGCCATGAGGGCACTGCATGATGACTTTGGACATTTGGGAATGGAGAGAACCCTGGAACTTATTCATAGTAGGTTCTACTGGATGGCTGAGGGCGTACGCAAGAAATGTGAGACATGCGCTCGGTGTGTTCAAAGGAAAACTCTGCCCACTAGGGCAGCATACCTGAAGAATATCACAAGCAGCAAACCTTTGGAGCTGGTATGCATTGTTTTTTTGTCTTTAGAAGTGGACAGGAGGAATGTTGAACATCTTAGTAGTAACTGACCATTTTACACGGTATGCACAGGCATATCCCACACATGACCAGAGGGCCACCACCATTGCTCGAGTATTCTGAGAGAAATATTTTTCAGTGTATGGCTACCCATATTGGACACACTCTGTCCAGGGACAGGACTTTGTGAGTCACCCCTGAAGGAGGTGCTAAGGATGGCAGGAATTAAGAAGTCCAGAACAACACCTTACCACCCGCAAGGTGACCCTCAGCCAGAGCGATTCAATCTGACTCTGTTGGATATGCTGGGGACTTTACGTCCAAAACAGAAACAACCTGTAGCCAGCATGTTGCATTTTTGGTGCATGCCTACAATGCCACGAAGAACGATGCTACAGGAGTCATCCCATATCTCTTGATGTTTGGGCAAGAGCCAAGATTACCCATAGACCTGTGCTTCAGGGTAGCAGAGGATGGAGAAAGATAGGAGACCCATGCAGTACGTTTCCAGACTAAGAGAAAAACTGCAGGATGCTTACCGCTTGACTACGGCTGCTGCCCACAAGAACTCAGATAGTAACAAGCACCAGTATGATGCTCCAGCCAGGGGACAGAGTTCTGCTACGAAATGTGGGTGTTGCTGGCAAACATAAGATTACGGACACATGGAAGGCAATACCTTACCTGGTAGTGGAAAAGTTGGGAGATCTGCCGGTCTACAAGATTAAACCTGAGACAGGGCCAGGGCAAATAAAGACGGTACATAGAAACCTCCTAGTACCTGTAGGGGAATTGGTAGGTGCCTCTTATGGGATGGACCATGACATGGGATCTGGGCGGAAAAGGGGAGCTGGACCAAATCCACCACCCAACATGTGCAGTGGGCCCTGTGGGGCTAATCCACCCTTATCTAGCACATCTGAGAGCAAGTCTGAGGAAGAGGACACTACCATGGAGTATCCTAGAATGGAGACCAGATTCCAGCCTCCATCAGATGAACCCAGTGAGAGCTCCACTTCTTCAGCTCTAAACCCCAGGGGAGAAGCATATAGGCCTGTTGCTGGCAACCCCCCAGCAATGATGAGACCAGCCTGGGACAATGAGCGTACCTCACTAACCTTCCCAGACCTCCTGGAAGGAAAAAAAAGCCTGTGATGATACACCTGGGTTGCTGGACAGAGGAGACATACAAGTGGCAGGTATCCCTGGTGCCCTGGATATTCCAGTATCTGAGCAAGAGGTGCAGGGGCCTGTACCAGTAGAGCGGGTACTCTCAAATTAATCCTCATCATCCCTGTCCCCAGAAGAAGTCCCCACTGCCCCTGCCATGCCCACTCTCAATAGGTGTGACAAGGTTATAAGGCCAGTAAACAGGTTAACTTATGATGCACCTGGAGTGGTTAGTGAGGAAGTGATACACTTCACTCACAGGCTTGTGGCAGCCATAGTGGATTTCCTCAGACCCTTTGTGGAGAACTCATGCAGTTGGTATAATCTGGATCGTGATTTGCCGGGACGACAAATTCTCGGCTGGGGGGAGGATATAAACAGGGTCTGAATGAATGCTTCCCTGACAGCTAGCTGGGAGGGGGAGAGAATCTGGGTGTGGTTATGTGAATACAGTTTGCTCCTGCTTTGCTTAGATATTCAGCAGATGCAGTGCTGTATTGCTCATTGTAATTAGCTTGGCTGGTGTTGGATCACAAATCACATCAGTACTGAATGCAGGGGTAGTGAAATGCTGTTATCAATGTTGTGATTATTGTGGGAATGCAGGGAAGCAGGACTGTACTTAACCTGTTCCACGTGGGGTGGCAGGGGTCACACTTAGCGGAGAGGACCTCATTGAGCCAGGGGCTCCACTGCCAAAGCCCTGTGAAAGTAAGAGGGGTGGGGCTTCACCTCTCCCCTCGCCAGGGGTCCTCTCTAGACTGGCTTAACCTGTTCTTCCCCACTGTTCAAAGAATAGAGGTAAATAGGAGCCTCTTTTGTTATTTTAATTGCTCAATCAAAGCTGAAACCAGTTGTGGTAGGACTGTGTTTCTGCCTTGCCTGCTCAGAACTAAAATCACTGAGAGCTGAAGTTACTTGAGATGGGGCCGTGTTTCTGAAAATCACAGAGAGACTGATGTGCAGAGGTCACAGCAGAGAGGCAGAAGGTGACTGACAGTCAGCTGGTGAATGAATGACCAGCAGGGTGGCGGCGAAGAGGCATGGTGAGCGACGAGCGGCCAGCAGGGTGGCAGCAGAGAGACATGACGAGTGGCCAGCAGGGTGGCTGGTGGAGGAACACAATGAGAGCGGTGAGCAGGTGGCTGGTGAGCGGCCAGCGGAGCAAGTAAGATGCCTCTTTAACCGCCACCCAGGGTGAGAGGTGAACTATGCAGAACTCTGGGTCTGCACTGACCAAGGACAGCCACTGTGAGTGGGGTGCAGAGAAGGGTCGGGCATGTGAAAGTTACTTTTGGGTTGCTGGACCTAAGAACCTGAGGAGAAAAGGACACTGCCCACCCTACTTGGGGGTGGGTCTTTAACTCATGGTTTATGTTTATGAACCCTGTTTGGAGTGATTTCCCAAATTAACTCCGAGTTACTTCCCTCCTTTTATTAAAAGTTTCTTTTCTACACTCGGACTCTGTGCGAGTAGGGAAGTAC
>JBAIAC010000002.1:61675000-61727500 GCA_037349315.1 Chelydra serpentina | reverse complement strand
TTTTTTTTTTACCTCCAAAAGGGGATAGTGTCTTGAATTTGCTGCCTTGCATTCTTTTGCAGTCTTATATTGAATCTACTGAAGTTTGCACAGTTCAGTCGTGGTTTTGTTCATCAGCGTGTGAAGAACAAATGTGGTGCTCTTCACTTATCTTTTAAAATTAAAAGTTTTGTTGGTTGTGCATAGGTTTAGGTCTGGACTTCCCTAATGAGGGTTTATTTACATCTCCATATGATTTTTATGGCCAATAAGTAGGGCATCAGTTGGTCATATTTATAAAATGTTAGAAAAGTTGAACTGAATAAATATAGAGTTGGACTTTTAAATCTAGTACGGATGAAGAAACACAAAATTAATGGGAAAATGGTGTAAATTGTTCTGTTGGAATAGGACCATGTTTTCATCATGCTAATTTATATAAGCATGTGTATGTGTGCTACTCACACGTTTAACAGAATGAAAACACATTTTTTTCCAGTGCCTTTCTGTAAATAACACTTAAATTAACTCAAAAATTCAGCTTCCATTTTATGTGTAGGTCTGAGCATAGTCTGCTTTTTGTACTAGTAGCCTAAGATTTCCTAAAATGAGCAAATAGCAAAATCCTAGATTTCAGATGGAGTGGCTTGGGTTTCAGTGACAGTATACTATACACTTAAGAAACTATTAAATATTTAGCACAGATACAGTGAAGAAATGTGTAATGTGCCATATTCATTATTTCTCTAGTAAAAAATACAAATAGTAAATCAATCATATGTGTAATTATTGCAGCAGTAATTATCCTTGAGAAGTAGATTATGATTCTTGGTGGCCTTTGTTCAAATATCTGACATTTTTCATTTTCCCATTTTATTTTTCTTGAATGGTGTCCATTTTTGAGTGGATTAGTAATATTCAGAGCTGAGGACAATCTGATTGTAAGATTTCTAGGTGGGATAGCAGCATGAATCATCTGGGAAGTTTAAAGATTCTTTTATAGCATTTAAATTGAAAATGCTGTGTCCATCAAATATTTCATCTTAATTTTTAATGAAGAAACAATAACTGTGAGTAACATTGCAAATGCTGTTTGTTAGAATTTCAACAGAAACCTAAATGCAACCTTGATTTTAGGTTCTTTTTTTAATGATTAGTAGCTTAATCATTAGGAGATAAGCAAGATCTGTAGTTTAAAAGTAAACAGTTTTTCCAAACTATTTCTCATCTAAATTAAACTATTATATACATCTATGTAAAGAGGCTCTTTAAATTCATGAGTACTGTTTCTACATCTAAAGAAAACATGAGATACACAGTAAATTTGTAATTTGTCATGTACTTAGTAACTTTTTCTGATGGAAAAAGGTTTAAAAGATATTTCTGATATGGCTGTCACTTTTGATAACATAATTTGAAACTTGTATCTTAGGGGAATAGTGACACAAGGAGGGTAAATACATAAAAACAAAATGACAGTTGAATTTTGGTGAGTTTGTATGTTGAATGCATGAAAGTAATGTTCATTAGAAATGGTGGGTGTTAAGAACTTACTAATGACTAAATGTCTTTTGAAAATACATTTGTGAATTAGTTTTCTTCTGTTTGCTTTTATTCCTCTTTTTGGTTTGCTGGTAACTATAGTCTAGTCTAATTATCCTAGTAACTCTCACTGACAGGTACCAGCTTTTGACATAAATGAGAAACACGGCAGGGCAAACAATAGCTATTTCCGCCCCCCCTCCTCCTGCCCAACATTTAAAAAACATTTACCTAAGCACAAGGAAGACTATTGTTGTTTATGAAAAGCAGTTGTGTATACCATGCACTTCAGGGATATGTAAATACATGCTTAGGCATAGGTGAGCAAAGAATTCTCCATCCAGAGACATTTAAAACAAGATATTTAATTTGAATATCTTAAGTGACTTAATCTTTAAAAAGAAATTAAACTGCCAGGTTGTTTTTAATATACTTAGAATCAGTTGCATCAAACTTACCAGTCTTGACCTATTTTTCATTTACTAGTTTATTTATCCCATTTCTTGTGGTGATTTTTCTGAAAGGGATCCTTATTGTATGTGTTCTATGTGATCAAAACAATCTTAAACACATACCTAAAAAAAGGGAGGGGACTTAGTGGGGGTCAGCTATCTATAAGTGTGAAAGCAAGAAAACAAGCCAAGTTGCAAAAGAGAAGACAGTGGGGGAGGACGACTGGTCATTTATATTCCTTTTTAAACTCAGAATGCTTGAGGGCCAGAATTGCCCTAAATGTATTCAGGATGCTGTACTTGGGACCTCCTGAGCTGAGGAGGCAAAGGGTAAAGAGCAATTCAGTTGTCTTGTTTAAATTGGCCTCTTGAATGGCTAACCCTTTTGTAACTTGGCGCACTCTGTAAGATATCACACTTAGGTTACTGACCCTTTTTCTTTCACTTGGGAGTATTTGTTTTTTGTTCTTAAAGTTTTTTTGATCAGAAATGATTTGTTTAGAAATATATGGATGCTATGAAAATGTAGTCATCCATGTAGTCTGGGGGAGAGGGGAGGGGGGGAACCAGATATTCATTAGAGAATTTGAATGAAAAGGCAGTCCTAATGTATCTTTAAATCCCATCTTTTTCAACCAAAGCCAGGTAATATCCATTAGGCTAAAGTTGTGTGTGAAAAATCGCTAGAAATTGTAGGTGTTAAATAAGCACCACAGGGAGCTGGTATAGTCCCACAAATGTAATAGAAACATTGAACTCTGAGGACTTGTTTAAGCATTTTTATTTTTCTTTGTCACTTCAAAATGAATTTCCTTGTACTGATATTTAGTAACCCAGTTTTATAATTCTGTGGCTTAATTTATTAAATGTTTAGCTCCTAGAAAGAAGAGAAGGAAAAAATGTGCTCATAGAAAGAAGAGAAGGAAAAAATGTGCTCACTGTACTATATATGTATATTCTGTCTAAATAAAACAGGCATGTATCTTGAAATGCCCTGCGTTTCTTAGAGTTGTGCCCTCCTTTGAGAAAACCAAGGTACTCTTTCCATCTTGGCTGCATTTGCAACTGTAACTTCTGCAAAGTTGGTAGTGGATGAAGATGATCAATTTCATCCCCTGTATTTATGTGTGTATTTAATGTGACTTGTTCTCTATAATAAATTTGAAACAATAATACATTTCTTGTATGCAAGGCACAGATGTTATGGCATACTGGTATTTAAAGTAGAAGGGCAGTGGATTATTGTAACAAAAAGGTAGCTTTATTAGTAACAATAGTTACGAAAGAATTTAACATTCAAATCCCCATCAAATAGTAACACTTCTATTAATTTCTTAACTAGCTGAATGTTTATCACCCCCACACTGCCCAACCTCTAAATTACATGGACTGGATGTTAGTCATTAGATTGATTATAGTCTAATCCGCAGACAGTCTAGCATAAACAAAAACAGCAATTACTATTGGCATGATTCCTTTGAACTCAACTCAAAGTTCCAGTACGGCTGATCCAAATAACTTTTTCTGAAAGGCCTGGTTTCAGGATCTCAGAGGTTCTGGCATAATAATTTTATAGGGAGGGAACAAAACATTCATAAGATTCCACTTGGTCTAAAAAGCAAAACCATTTGTTTTGATGCATGAGTAGATTGTTGGCTTTTATTTGGCCACCCAAAAAGGTTAAATATTAGATATTGAACACAAAAGCATACATAAAAAAATCAAAATTCAAAGGGATTAAAATGACCATCTTATAATGTTATGGTACAGGTTATTTATAGTTACTTTTTTTGTCTTGCCAGATTATTCCCATGTCTCATTTAAAAAAAAATGTTGCTCCCCCTTAAGTAATTCTCATTGACATGGCTAATGTTTATGAGTGAATTTATCAACTTCAGGATTACAAAAATGATATCCAATTGCTTTCTGGGACCAGTGCAAGTCTAATGGACCATTTCTCAGGAGCAGGTGACCTTGTATCTTGGAAACCTTCTATCTGTAAACAGTTATGAACTGAACTGTTAGTTGCCATGAGGCTGAAATCTTTAGATAAAGATGCCTTAAAAGGACTAGAAGTATGGCTTGGGTTTTCTAGTTGCAGCTAACTCCTTGCAACAAGAGATGCTCTTAATATGGAGATGTGTAGGATAACATGTTCCACCATGATCTAAGATTTCTTAAAAGGCTTTATGCTTTCCTGTAATTCATTCTGTGTAACTGGTTTAATAGCTTTAATTTCTTTGTTATGAAATGCATGCCTCAATATTGAAATCTCATAACTTTTGTAAAAAACCCTTTCTACCTTTTTTTAGTTAAGTATTTGTAAATGAGAAAAGGACTTAAACCCCCTCCCTCCCCAAGCCTGTTAGAATTTCATGTAGACATCTTCTGGATTAAATGTTTTTTGTTTGAAACACTGGTTAAGAATGTGGGATGAATACTGATATCTCAAGGAAAAACCTCAACATTTTGGCCAGGTCTACACTACAGCTGGGATTGATGATCTGAGGTTGATCCACTGGCGGTCGATTTAGCGGGTCTAGTAAAGACCCGCCAAATTGACTTCAGATCACTCTCCAGTTGACCCCTGTACTTTACCCCCGATGAGAAGAGTAAGGTAAGTCAACTGGAGATTTTCTACCGTTGACCCCCCGTGGTGTAGACCCCGCGGTAACTCGACCTAAGGCACATCGACTCCAGCTACATTATTCACG
Source organism: Chelydra serpentina (assembly GCA_037349315.1). Taxonomy (NCBI): domain Eukaryota; kingdom Metazoa; phylum Chordata; order Testudines; family Chelydridae; genus Chelydra; species Chelydra serpentina. The sequence goes on along the minus strand of JBAIAC010000002.1, from coordinate 61,722,813 downwards.
TAGCTGGAGTTGCGTAGTGTAGGTCGACTTACCACGGTTGTGTAGACATAGCCTTTGTCTGAAATGTATTTGGAGTTTTCCGTAGGCTCCTGTGGTAGTGTCAAAAGTCAGTATTAGTCCCACTGGGGATGGGGAAAATGCAACTTTCTTATCCTATTTCAATTAAATCAAAATTGTGGTCAAATATATATAATTTTATTTTTTCCCCTTGTGGGGACTACATTTTGCTCTAATAGAAATTGTGTATGATTGATGTGTTGGACTGTGGAAAGGTACCTGTCTGGTTTTAAAAGTATTGTGCAATGCTTTTACTACAAAGCAATTGAAATGTAAACATTAAAGTTGTTCAATTGCTCTCTTTATAATAGTCAAATAGTGTAAGGGAAGCTTTTAAATAATTCTAAATCATTATGCAACACTTGGCGTAGAAGTCTGACAAAAGATGAATCTTTGAAAACAGAGTTCAGTAGTGGGTTTTGTTTTTGTTTTAACTTTAATTTTAGGCAACTTGGTTTCTTAGCATGCATCACATTCCACTTCAGGTATGAGTAATTATGCTAGTTTAGCAATTATTAGAGATGAAAGAAATTCTGTTAGATATGAATCCTCCTAAACTTCAGTAGCTTTAGTTTTAGCCAGGATAATGATCAGGCAGTAGTTAGCCATATGCCTGGGGACTATGCTATAGCAAAAAAAGATTGGGCTGATCTTGGGGGTATTTTTATTACAACACATTACAATTAGCATTTTCATTCAGTCCTGCCTACTTTCTTGGGTTTTTAGTTTGGTTACAAAAATTCTGCTTTCAGTTCTTTTGTGGCATATGTGTGTAAGATGCTGTTAGTACCCTCACAAAAAGAAGTTACAATCAGGAATATTTTCCTCCAGTATCACAGTACTAGTTAACATTGTACAAACTCTTTTTTTTTTTTACCATAAAAGTTATTTTTTTTGTATTCCTTTACCATTTTGAAGACTTTTTTTCCTCCGTAATGCTGAAGTACAAGAAGAAGAAAAATGTTTTTCAGGATTTAATTTATTATTTGGTCTGTATTCTTCTGGGATGTGTGTAACATTTATTTTCAATGGAGAGATACCGTAGATTAAAGAACACCCACTGTGCATGATGTACAGCAGCTTTTTGTTCTTACACTTCAACTTCTTTTACTATGTCTACTCTAAGTACAGGAGTCTTGTCAGTTATCCACATTTTAAAAACCTCCTGAATCCTGCACCACTGATATTAATGGCAGGTGTTTCTCCCCCCCACCCCCCTCGGCTCACTATTGACTTCAATGGGAACAGGAGAGAGGGCTTACTGTTTGCATTAGTAATTCATCTGAAATATTATTCCATTTTTAAATAAGTATGGTATCTTTCAAGGTTTGACTCCTCCACCCTTTCCAAATCTCTTAAACCCTACAATATATTTAATTTGATGTAATACATTTTTTTATTATTGTTATTTGGTGTGCGAATTGTTTTGCTGTTTAATTATACTGCATCACTTTTTTTCTTTATTGGTAACTAAAAAGAAATGTGTTAAATCTGGCTGTGCTAGCCTTTGGTCAAATAGCCCCAGGTGAAGCAGAGTTTGACACCTTTATAGCCTACTAAAAATAACCAGCGGGGGGGGAAAATATTCAGAATCTCAATGTAGACCCCAATTTTTAGTGTCCTAGATCTGGAGTAAAACGTACAACTTCTTTACCTCAGATTGTATTTACCTGCTTAATGAACATTAGAAAACAACATCCCCGATGACTGGTTTTTGAGTGAGATTTTTATTTTCCCAGTCTGAACACTTTTGTAAAACTAGAAAGTTCCACTTTCCATTGTTGACTCATTAACGTCTTGAAGGGATTTTACAGGGAAAAAATCCTTTCATTTTAAAATATTTCTTTTACACATATCAGATTAAGTGACATTATGAGGCCATACCCTTGATAAGGCTAGGCTATATGTTGGTCTGGCTCTGAAGTATATTACCCTGGGGGGGGAGAGTTATAGTTTTTTTTCCTAATGGTGTCAACATATTTTCTAACTTTTGATAGTACTACTGTGTGTGGTGGGCTTGCGGGGGGGAGGGGAGTTGTTTTTGTTTTCGCTTTATCTCTTTTAGTTATTCTCCACTTCCTTCCTTGCAATTGTGTTCCTTGGAATCTCTGATCCTCTAATCCCAGAACAACAGGGACTTCAAGATGTATGCTCAATGCAACTTTTAATCATCCTAAAAATAGGTGAATGAAATGGTTGACTATTGGCCTTTGTGTGTGACTTCTGGGAAGTGGTTGGGTTATGTAGTTAAGAGCCAGAGCATGGGAAAAAGATTTATGTCTTGTGATTTAAGGTGAAGCTGTTGAATAGATTGAGTCAAAAAGGCTAGTGAGCCAAATACAAATGTAAATCAAGAGAGGAAGGAGAGTGAGCACTGAGTACTTTTCTGGTTGCAGAAAAGTAAAAGACAAGAACTATAAGAGGAAGAACAAAAGGTGATGTACAAAATCGTAAAACAAAGAAGTGAATTCCGTGGAAGCAACTCCCTGATAAACATTTAGACAAAGAACAACCTAGCTCATGCAAATTAACACTGAAAGAGCTCGCCTTTTGACTAAGATAAATGTGTATCGTTAGTTTAATATCTAAAGTTTAGTATCTATAGTTCTGCGAATGGAGTCAGTGGCCAAACAGTCTAAATCTTGTTGCCTAACATTAGGCACCTAACTAAGTGAACTGACCTTTCAGAGATGTTGAGCATCCACAAAGCTGTAGGTACTCATCACTTTTGACAGTCAGATCACTTTTAAATTCAGTCACCTAGGTTTGAACATTTTGGCCACTGGTTATTTCTGTTTCTAATCTCTGTGATCCATAGATCAGATTTCTTCATGTGTGCTTTTCTTTAAAAGAATTCAGCTTTTGAGGGAAACATTTAATTAATCCCCTATTTTCTAAATACAGGTGCAGGTAGAGGCAGAGCAAGGAACTGGCTTCAGGAGTCCCAACTCCAAGTCCAGTGCAGAAATAACCTAAATTCTTAATTATGTCCCTCTGCCCATGTACCATGTAACTCATCACCTATGCCTTACGGAAGTTACTAAAGAGAGAGGGCTTTGTAACTGCTCAAAAAAATTATCTTGGATATTCTTTTCACTTCTTCATTTTTATTTATGGTTATCCATTATTATGTTCTTGAGAGTAAATAATAGCTTTCAGCCAAGTGTGGCCATTGAAGGGAGGGAGGGTTGTCAAAAGGTCTGAGCAGTGGACTTGGAGTTGGGACTCCTGAAGCCAGTTCCTTGCTCTTCCAGTGTCTTGCCATGGTCCTGAGAAGTGCTGAATTTCCTCATTTCCATTGACTTCCGTGGGAGTTGGGGGCGCTCAGCAGCATGCACACACAGGCCTGGAGTGAGCCTGAAGTCACTTAATTTCTTGGAGCCAGATCCAGTTGAAATAAATGAACTAAATACAGGGGAAGGGAGCAAAAAGGAATCTTTCCTCTCCCACAGCCTGTTAGCAGGACACAGAGCAACAGCACTGTTAGCACTGTCTACTGACAGTACAGCAAATCTGTATAGCTATGTTCCCACTGGATGACCCTGTCACTCCCCAGTGACATTCCCATACCCTCCTGCAGGATGATGCAGAACACTGCTTTGCAGAGTGCAGGGGTTCCTGTTCTCATTGCGTGGACTGCACCCAGTGGGAGATCAGTGGAATTGCAACAGTTTGGCTTCTGTTTGTATAACTGCAAAAGGGGTGGAGTAAAGTGAGAACTTGGCCCTCAGCACCTTAGTTCTGTTATCTGTGAGACAATTAAATAATGCCTCATAGGGATGTTGTAAAACTTAATGGTTATAACAAAACTTTGAGATTCTTGGATGAATGGCACTTTGTAAAATGCATAGTATTGTTATCAACTTACCAACAAAACCAATTTAAAATATAGTCCAAGCATTTGCCTCCCTAATTTCTCATCCATGAACAAGGTCAGTACACAAAACTGGTCTAACTGTCCTGAAAACAAAATAGGTTCTAAGTTTAGAACAGCGGTCTCAAACATGCAGCCCGCGGAGTAATTTCCTGTGGCCCGCCATAGGCACCGACTCCACCGGCAGCCAAGCTCCCCTCTCCCACCGTCCCCCGAGCGCACTGCGTCATCGCTCCTCCACCTACCTCCCAGCGCTTCCCGCCGCCTAACAGCTGTTTGGCGGTGCTTAGGACTTTCTGGGAGGGGGGGAGGAGCAGGGACGTGGTGCGTTCAGGGGAGGAGGCGGAGAAGAGGTGGGGCCAAGGCGGGGATTTGGGGAAGGAGTTGGAATAGGGGCAGGGAGGGAGCGGAGTTGGGGCGGGGACTTTGGGAAAGGGGTTGGAGTGGGGGTGGGGAAGGGGTGGGGCCTCATGGACTAGATGAGCAGTCTGAGGTACGAAGTTCAGGATGTATGATTCTTTGCTGTGAGTAGTTGGGAAGAATGTTTGTTAAAAGTGGCAATGTATTTTGTATGAATAGTTACTGCCATTACAGCTATGTTGATAGACTGTAGTGTAGATCATCATCAGTGTTACTGACCACATAAGGAATAGTTACAGCTGTTTATATTTTATTAAAACCTCTCTTTGCATTACAGTTTTAAAAAAGTTAATACATTGACTTTTAATAGCATACTATATTACTATTCATTTTTTTCATTTTTTACTATACTTTTGTATCGTTGTATGAAAAGGTTTCAGTGATGCGGCCCTTGGGCCAATGTACTAGTCCTCATGTGGCCCTCGTGATGATTTGCGTTTGAGATCCCTGGTTTAGAAAGACACTAGAATTCTGTGTGGTTAGAAGGAGTCTCTGTTCTGCCTTCCTCACCCATAATATTCCATAGACGTGACTGTCTCCTTACATGATTCAGCATGTCACATTGGGACGCAGTCATCCGTGAATAAAGAATATGAGGGCTGGAAGAGAACTGTCTAAAGGGGTGTGTGTGTGTGTGTTTCTTTTAAATGTGCCTAACCAGAAAGGTTATCTTTTTAGGTACTGCCTAAGAAAATACTGCTATTTCAGCATAGTAATAATATTGTCCAACCAACACAGCTGAATTGGGAGCCACACACTGCTCTCAGTTTAGCTTTTATAGAAGAGTAACTGAAAAAGAAGCTCAATAGAGAGACAGGCTGGAGAGGAGAGTGTGTAAAATGGATAAGAATGTCAGGAGGGGTGTGAGGCAGCCTCTGTTTGTAGGAAGAAGAAGGTGTGAGGGGATGAAGGTTGGTAATAATAATGAGCATTCAGTTATATTTTAAACAAGCCCTTCCCCCAAGAATCCTTTACACTTGTAAGTTGTGCTGTAAGAAAATATCATTATAGCTTAAAATAGTGGGAGGCAGAGTATGCAACAACACTGGAAAAGGAAGGAAAGGTTCAGTTTAATCTCAAATACATGTATATTTGTTGATAGAATTATTACAGTTTTAAAATAGTATTAAATGGCACTTGAAATTTTGCGTTGTTGGTACAGTAGAACCTCTATTTTATGAACACCAGTCTTCACAAATGACTAATTATATGAATCATTTTTCTGGTGTGTGTGTGTGGGGGGGGATCATATAACAAAAGTGCTGTCAATTAAAGAACAAGTCAACGTTGCTTCAGATTCCAGTGCCTTCAGATTCTGATGCCATTGGTGCATTGGAAATTGCTTTGCAGTGGCTTGAACGACAAGAAGAAAGTGATGCAGTGCACCATATTTCAACTAATGCACTGACCTGTTGTAATTTTGAGACGTTTGATTTTATGAACTCCTCAGTCCCCCATTTTAGTTAATACACTAGAGTGTGGCCTCTTTTATCTTCAATGGGAGTGTATTGATACTGTTTAAGGTGGTTCCGAAAATTAGACCTGGTCTGGTGTTTGATCAGGATGGTTACTGACCCGTACGAATGCAAGTTGTCTTAATACAGTTTTGTAATGTACTTTATATATTTGCTAACCTCACTGAAGTAGGATTGTATTGTCCCCTCAGAGTCACATTTGTGACTTTCATTGGCACCAGTGGGAGTGAGAGTATGTGCTTGTATCTACGGGGAGAATTTGGCTGATGATGATTTTAAAGAAAGTATGAAGGGTGTAGAGGAAGTGGAGAGAGAATAAACAAGAGGAACTACTTTAGGTGTGATCCTGAAATTTACCCCACACTTATAACTCTTTATTGACTTCAGCTGGCATTCCCCATACAAACTGAACCTTTTATTAAAATATATTCTAAAGGCATGACCCTGCAAAGTGCTGCAAGTCCACTAAATCCATTGAATTTAAATGGGATTTGAGAGGCTCAGCTCTTTGCAGAACTGAACTTAAATTTGCCTCTGCTATGTGACTAATCTACCTGATCATATTAAATATTTATGCATAGATGGTGGCAATAGGTATCTCTTCTTAGTTTGTATGTGGACATGAAGAGAGAGGAAAAGCAGAAAGATACTTCCAGAAATGACAATAATTTTTAGAAACTAAAATAATGGCACACACGTTTCATTTCTGTTCTGTCTGGATAGCTCTGTAAAATATATATTGATTATGCTAATATGATTAGTGCCTCTTACTTATCTGCAGATATCATTCAAACATGTAGATGGAATGCATGCTTTATAAAGTAATCATCATAGGAAGAATACTTTTGTGGAAGATAAAGTTTTAAATTCAGGTACCAGTGTTAAGTTTATGGAAAGTTATATTGAGTTATAGGAAATGCAAAATATAAGTTAAATATATATATTTATATTGTAAACCAAATCTTCTCATACCCCTAGCAATTTTGGTTGCTGTGTTATGTTTTGTTTTATTTCACATCCCTTAATAAAGTATTTTTAGGAAGGGTACTAAATCAATAACAGTCTGTTTATAGTTTCTTTTGAGAGATGTGGCTTCTCTTGCTTTGTTTAACAAGCTGAAAAGAGCCTCAGACATTCAGGGAAGTATGTATTCTCTCTCTCTCTCTTTTTAATTTATTAGCCTACCCATAGTAGAAGAAAATAATCTTTTTTTCAATTATCTGTAGCTTTTATTTTGTTATAGTTTGTAATAGCTCAAAAGCCGTAAGTCCTAGCCTCTGTTCTACATAAAGGATTCCCTCTCAGTGAAAATGCACCTTTTCAGAGTACTCCCACATTTCTCTTTTCATCCATTCCTTTTTCCATATGAGGTCTCCCCAAGCATGCACCACTGATGTCTTGTTCTATTAATTGAGGTACTAATACTAACAGACTGATCCCTTCCATGTGGGGTAGCCCGGTTAGTTAGCAGAATATGTGAATTCTTCCACTGTTAGCTTTATAAACTCTCCCCCACATACATAAGCCTTGTGCCACCTTGACAATCTTCTAGGCAGGAGGGGTACAATCCTGGCTGACCACCAGATGTTGCAGTAAATAAGTGGGAGGTTAACTCTGCTGTCAGAATCTATGGGCCAAATCTGTTTATTCCCCCAATTAGTGGCTTCAGAGAGACTACTTGCATAAAAAGGCAAGTAAGATTTAGCCCTAACAATGTTGGTTTTTCAACTTTCCTAGAACCCTCTGAGTCTGGGCACGCAGGACAGTCTGAATTCAAACCAGGGTTTTCCCGGGCTAACAAGTAGCTCTGCCTCTTGGATCGCAAAGCTCAACAGCCCCCCACCAGCCTTTATAAAGGTGGAGACAGCTGAAATACTGGAATTCTATTTTCCCTGACTATCTTATTTAAAAAAAAAATCATATACAAATAGAATTTTCCACAATCAAGGAGTGTAGTGCCACAATTGTTTTGGTGAGCGATTCTTGTTTAGAAACACTTTTTTTTTTTTTTTTAATTTCATCATGTAATTGTATAGTAGGGAATTGATGGTTTATTGCTTTAAGAAGCTGGCAATGTTCTCTGATCTAGTTAGCAAAGAAATATTTCCACAGCTAGCAAAACAGGTGACTCTGCGGTCATAAACACTTAACTGTTCAGACAAAAAATATTGTTTCTCTGAAATAATGATGTCACAAAAGTATCTAGAATTAATATTCAGCCATAGCAGCATAACATAACATGACTGGAAACACAGGCGTTAGCTCTCCTTATGTCCTGAGGTTTCTTCTTTTATTGGCACTCAATTACTTTTACTGTCCCGGAGTTCTCTTCTTATGGTAGGCCATGCTAAACACTTTATATAGTTTAAAAAAAAAAAGTCTGAAGTCAAAAACCCTTGTTCACAAATATAATCCTAGACTATAAATAATCTTTGTTTTTTCGGTATTAACTAGAAATATTTGACATATGCTGCTGCTGGTCACATATCCTTCCTATACTTATTTTTAATGTAGTTTGCTAGCCAAAAGCTTTTGTCTCATATTGGTATAAAGCGTAAAGCCCCTAGCAGAGGGATGTTGTTGAAAATTGCCTTTGTTTATTGAAAGGAAACATAATGCTTCAGTTAATGCTTGGGGAAGTTAACATTGAAGTTGGGTATGAGATTTAGGGTGATGTTTATCCAAGTGAGTTTAACATGGTATGATAACTAGAATGACACTGAAGGCTAAAGTTCTTATAAACAGGCTATGAGAAGACTTAATATGGTTCCTTTTTAGTACTTTGTGGCTACAGAAGGATGGACTGGACTATAATTACCTAATATAGCAAATAATTGTTGTTAGTTGGAGGAAGAATCTGGCCATGGTGTAAAGGAGAACTAGTTGATATTTTGTAGGCTAACGCTATGATAAAGGTTCCTTATTCTAGGGCTTTTGTTTTTGTTCTGTTCTCTCTACCATATTTTTCTTTTCAAGGGTTCATCTTTCCTGACAAACACGTCAGTCTAGTTGACTGTTATTGGCAAGTTCTTTATGCAATGGCCTGTTGTGACCTACTTGGCTCTTTTGTGACTAAGAATCCATAAAGAGCTTAAACAACAGTTTAAAAAAGATGCTAACCACAAAGTTACCTGCTAACATGCTGGTCAGAAGTTTACTTTCTTTTTTTTTAATGTAACGTGTATGGAAGTTGAACTTTGATAATGTGCACACTTTGGAGCTCTCATTCAGGAGAGTATTTCTCCAGAAAAGATTTAAAAGCAGAGTACTATACTCACGGCAGTTATTTTTAGAAAATATACTATGGTACATTTACTAAAAATAAGCTCTTTTGAGAGAGTCTTCAGGTGTGTTTATGTATTAATTTTCAAAATTCTGCAGCTTGCAAGGTGCCTGTCAAACAGTAGTGCAAATTAACAAATTAGTAAGGGGAGTTTCTGGTACCTCTGCTGATGGAAGTAGTCAATGCATTTCTGCAGAAAGACTTAGTCCCCCAGTTTACATACCTTAAAGGCAGAAGTGAAGACCTACTTAAAGCAAAGCAAAACAAATCTTGTTAACATCCTAGAAGGCTACTGTCTGGTCTCTAAACTTCCCTTTTTGGGAACAGCTGTTGGGAAGGTAATTTTTTATCTTTTAAAATTTTCACAATTTTTAATCCACTTTCATGATTTTTTGAAGCCTGCTTATGATTTTTGAATACTGTAAACATGAAATCTTCTCTCTACCCTTTTTCCCCACTGGAAGGGAGAAGGAACTCTTTCTCTCTACTGCACCTTCAACTCAAAGACTTCTTGCCTTTGGGAGCGTAATAAGGAAGTAGTTCTGCTACTTGACTCCTCCCCTACCTTCACTTTGGGTCATTTTCCTCTGTGAATAGCTCCAGTGCCTGCCTCTGCAGCAGCCTGTAGCTTCCCAAAGCAGTCCCAGAATGAAGCTGACATGATTCTTGTCAGTTTCACTGCTGCCAGAGGGTTTTTGAATAGTCAGTCTGGCCAGAGTGGTATGTGTTTAGGGAAGCTGTGAGACATAATAAAGATGCTGGCATGGTCTGTTTGCAGACTCAGTAAGACAGCACTGTGTTGGTTCACTTTTGCAAGGCTGTCTTTACAACCGAATGTTAGCTTTAAAAAAAAATAATCTTAAATTTAGTGGAAATGAATGGTTTAGCACCCACTCCCGCTTTGCCAGAAAAAGCTTCCCATTTAACAAGGTAGAGTAGGTGAGTGGAGTCTCCATGCCTTGTCTTAGTCCCTAATTCAGTTATGTAACAGAATACAGGACAGTGGATTGAAAACAGATATCCCAGAGGAAGATTTGACTTGTTTCTTAATCCATGAGATCTCTTTGGTCACTCTGCTTCCAGAAGCTACATGCTTGTGGACAAAGTGTGGTGCTATTGTCTGGTTTGAGGTTTTGCACCTTGCAGTGATTCTATACTAGGCAATGTTCTCTTGGCCTGTTCTACAAGCATTACTGGCTTTCAGAACTGAAACTAGGGAGATGACGCATGAGTCATTTCAGCTACCCACCTAACATCTTGTGTTTTTTTGTTTTTGTTTGTTTGTTTACCTTTTCCTGGCAGTAGAAGAAAATGAAACGGAGGACCAGCAGGCGGGTGTGGGACAGATATGCGCACAGACGGGTAATGCTGAATTCCTTCATTAGTGCTTGTTTGCTGTTTTACAACAGTGTGAGATTTATTTTTTTAAAGTCTGCTCTCATCTTATTGCATTTCAACTTTGAATGCACTTCTAAAGCCTGGGAAAAAAATGATCCCACTTTTCAATGTCAGAAAATCAGGAATATTGCTGTCTGTAGCATATCCAACTGAAAGGGAAGCATTAACCTTTAAAGTCCAAGATGGTTTTTCTGCAAACAAACTATCACGTGCACCCACAAAACCCAACCCCAAGCATCCATCTTTATGAAACTATTGTGTGTCTTGGGCTAGTTATTTTATAAACACTTTTAAGCTTAAAATAGTGATCGTTCAGTTTGTTTACTAATCACTAACCCCCTTCATGTAAGTCAATGGGAGATGTGTAGATAAATCTTTTTGTTTAGGTCTGAATGTACATGGAATTTATTATTAATAATTGTAAAGAAGTACTACAGGTAGGTTAATATTATAGTATCCATTCTTTGTAACAATAAGGGCTTTTTTCCCTCTTGTAGTCTAATATGATTTCTAAAATTCAAGAAATAATTATTATTATTATTTATTTTGGTTTTGATTAGGGTCCAGGTCCCGCAAACAGTTATATAAATGCTTATTCATGTGGGTAGCCCCATTGATTTAGCTGAAGGTACTCTTATAAGGCCTCCTTTCTTAAGGGTTTTCAGGTTGATTACTAAAATCAGTGGCTTTAAAAAAAAAAAGGAATTTATAGGCAATAGTTTGAATTATTCCTTTTTAGATTGTAAAGACTATATTTAAAGCTGTTAAGTAAAATACTTTTTGTCATCAAGAGTACTGTATACATCTTGTTGTTAGTGTTTGTTGCAATGCAGGTGAAACACTTTATTTAAAAATTAAGAAATTAAATGAGAGAAAGGGAAGTTTCTCTAAATCACAGGAATGAATTTATGCCTAAATTATTTGATTTTTTTAAAACTTGAGAACTAATAACTGCTGTATACATTTTCAGTTAGAAAAACAGTGGGCTGTAAAGCTGAAGAATAATATGTCAGGAAATGGTCCAGTTTTCTACGGTTTTTATTTTTATTTTTGTATTAACTCCAAGTTGTAAAATAATCTTGTTAGTGCATTCATTTTCATATTACTATTTTATCTTGTGTTCTCGTACCTTCATTGTAGAATAAGACATTTATTTATTTATTTATTTATTTATTTAATTAATTTGACTATCACAAGAACTTAATGCTAGAAATTCTAAAATAACTCCAGATATATCTGATCCAGGCAGTGTGGAAGGTCCATACTATATCCACACTGCCAGAAGTTTTTATAGTAATACTTTGTATCTAAGCTCTGGCTCTAACCATTAAATGTGCTTTTTATAGAGTACCAAGTTATAAATGTAGTGCAGCTACGGCATATTAATCTTACTGCAGAGATTTAATGAGGCAGTTGTTTTGCGATGGACACTATTGGGAGCAGAAAGCGACATAGTTTTACTTTACCACTGAGCTGCAGAAATATTTCTTGCCTGGTAATAATTATAACCACATGATCTTAGTTTTCCTTTCTTTTGCCAGCACTTTTCCATGCAGAAGTGGCTTGGAAGCCAGTGAAATGGATTGGAAACTGGGCAGTTTTCATGGTAGTTTGACATTTTAGCTCTGATCAGCTATGGAGCCTTGTTTCATAGAGAGAAATATGTAAGATGAGTTTCAAGAATACAGATACTCTTTGCCAGTCCATTGAGATGCCTTTTAGATATTCATTACTTTTTACTTGACTTTTATATGGGTTATAAAAAGTAAATGTGGTTTGAAACCTCATTTTTACATGGACAGAATGGAATTTCTGCTGGTTGGCCTTAAGCTGATCCCATACTTGAAATTAATTGAAGTCCATGGGTTTATTGCCGCCAACTCTTTTAAGCTAATGCAATTTTTCATTTTCCCCAAAGTTGCAGTTTTACTAGACCAAGTTATAGCAATAACATCCCTTATGAGGAGGAGGAAGAGAAGGACAGAACCACCTGCCAGAGAACGTAGTAATAGGAAAATCATGCTACTTTTAATTTCTACTTATAAATAATGTTAACATAATCAGTAACAGAAGACAGACCTTGATTTTTTTTATTGTGTTCATAAGTTGAATTTATTTCTGTATCACATCTTATTCTCCTTTCTATACTAGATAATTAGAAATATAGTCTGTAGGTCATGTGCAGTTGCAGACATCATAAGGTGGTGGTGGGGGCTAGAGCCGTATTTGTTACAAATGGTAGTGGGGCATGGCTGTAGAATTTACAGAATTGACAGTGGTAGTGTTTGCAAGTGTTGGGGATGGAGATGTTTGAATAGATGATTGTAGTATTTGTGGCTTCGTTTGTTGCGGATGTTAGGGTGAAGAGGGGCATTAATGGTACTTAGAGGTATTTGATACAGTTTGTTTGAAAGCACTAGCCTTAATTAGGAGGGGGTAAAGATGCAACTGCATGAATATTGCATTTATGAACCAGGTTTTATCTAGGCTCACAAGGAGCTTTTCAAATGATGAAACTAAGCATGTGTGCAATCACTAACATACAGCCACCTCTGGGGTGGAAGACAGCTGCTGTTATGATTTAGAAAACCATCTCACAGACTCCAAGTTATATGGCCTATTTAAAAAACTGTATATATTTTTGTGGTGGTGTCTCTCCAAGACAGTGAATAGGGAGGAAATGCATTCACTAACAGAGAGGCTGAGACTGCCGGAACTCATTTCACAGAAGCATCATAGGCTAAAATTGAACCTAGGTCCCAGAGGGTGCCCCTGAAGTGTTGACCTAAAAACAAATGTGCCAGTTGGCTAGAGCATGTATTCTAATGTTGCCGCAAAAGGGAATAAGCTTGACTGACTCCTGTCCCTGTAGAGTTATATCTGTGAATGCAGAAGTGGAAGCAAAAACATTTGTATTGCTGTTAAAATTATTCTAATTTGAATAAGTAGTATCTAAGTAGTAAGCTTTGACTTGAGCAATTCTTCACGTTTTTGTGTGCTAAGGTGTGTGTGTTGTGTTGTTGGATTCTTGTAAGTGCCAGTATTCATGAACAATAGGTCTTGAATTTTTGGCCCCCCCCCCCCTTTTTTTTTAAAGCATGGAAGTTAAAGCAGAGTCAGACTCTAACCTTATTTTAAAACAAACAGGTCTGTAAACTTTATGTGCAGCATTTAAATACGCATGTTAAAATTCAGACCCAGTGCCCACATTTCCCTGAGTGCTGTCAGTTTTATGAGATGAAACTGGGAGCCTGAGCTGAACAACTAACAGTATGCAATATGCACGTACTACCTTCCAACAAGTGTTTAATGATGTTGGGGTCAGTTTGCAAGAGTTAAGACAATTATTTCTTTTCCTGAACTGCTTGTGACCTAGTGGTATTTTAACTACTCTGTTAAGCTTACTGAAGAACTTGGAAAATGTTACTGGTATACAGGTTGTTTAGATCCAGATCCAGCATTTAAAAATGGCAGAAGAGCTTTCCTAAGTTCAGATGGTGTCACTTTTGGCAATATTAGTCTGTATGCTACTACTTAATTTGGAAGTAGCTGCCTGAGTTAATGATCTTATTCTAGCATCAAGAAATTTAAATTTGTAAGAATCTTGCCATATATGTAGGTGTGGTTTAACAGAGCAAACATACCCATTTACCACACTTATTTCTTTCACTCATTTGTTGATGCTCTGTAATATAAATCCCTTTAAAAACAAACCTTACCCTTTATCCTGTCAGAGAGATTCTTCTGGCTTAGCTCATGAGCCACATAGTGTGAGGAAACTCACTTAATGACAGGTCTATTTCATTTCTGGTTTATGCATAAGTATCCTCTATAGTTGATAAATGATTTGAAGGGCAGCAGTATTTATTGCAGGTTTCAGGGAGATGGTAAGAGCCATGATAGTTGTGGCAGATGTAGGGAATGGTTGGTATTAGTGACAACTGCACCATCGCAGGCAACTTATCATGGAGGAGTGATGATGATGGCTTTTGTAGCAGATAGAAAAGGATTAGATGCTAACTGTACTTCTTTCTGTGTTTTTATTAAGAATTCATTTTCTCAGGTGACTTATTCCAGCTGCATAAGGTGAAACGCTCTCAAATGTCTGAAAAGCAAATGAGGCTGCCCATATGGAAAAAAGTAGTGAAATGTGTGGGTTCCTTTGTACACTGCTATTTTTCTTTTTATTGCATTTATTTATTACATTGTGATTCCTGAGAAGAACAAAGTAAACTGCCGGTTTGCTTTATTGGAGAAGACAGATTGTTTTATTTCTGTCTTTGGGGAAAATGCTTAGTAAAATGGGCAAAAAGTCAGGAATAGTTAAGGCACCACAGTGTACTCTACCTCAAAAGAAGAAAAGTCACATCTAAATTACTCTTCATATAACCTCATTCCAGCATTAGTCATTTACAGAGCTGAGGTAGTGCAATGAATTGTATGGTTCCTACTGTGCTCAAGGGATTTGGCTGAGATCACCTGACTCATTTAACTTAGAACCTGATAGTGGGATCATGCCTGCCATTTTGGGGTTAGAGCTAGCTTGTCCCAGTGATCCTCAAAACATTTGTTATCATCCCAAACAGACAAAGGTGTCCTTGTGAACTAGTTATAATTGATAACAGTTAGTTTCCAGCTTCCCATGATCTGGCAAAACAAGGAATCCATCCATCTTATTCTTTAGTTAAATTGTATCCAAGTTAAAGCACATACATATAACTTTAACCCAAAGCATAGTTTTTTCTATATTATTGTTATACATCAAGTAATAGGGCGAATGAATATTAAGACTGGCTTATGGACTACAGAACAATTTCATCCTTATGTTAATCAGTTCAGTTTATTTTAATCTTTTATTTAATTCTGGTAATTTCACAGTTAATTGTAGTGTTTCACAGGAAAAGAAGCTCTTCTAAACTCATGGATTTTTTTTTAAAATTTTCATTGAACACTGTTTAATTGTAAAGGTAATATGTCCTTTCTTATAGTGATCAAAGCCCCTGGATAAGCTGTGAAAAAATTGATAAAGTTAACACTGAAGTATGGGAGAGTTGTCTGAAAGGGGGAGAGTGCTGTTTGGTGAAGGTAGAGGGGAAAATCCTTTCATCATCAAGAATAGAAAAAAAGTTAAGGAAAGAGGTTTCCTCTGCTTATTTAGCAATAAAATCTAAAATGTGTTTCTCCTGTGCAGCAGGCTCTTGCCACATGTATTTCTGCTTGTTGGTAACAACAAGAACCAATCAGATTTTTTAAAGGATCTGTTCTTAAAAGCCCTGAGGTCACAGTCTTGATTTTCTTTCAGATGCTAACTGTAAACTAGAAGACAAGGCAGAAGATGGAGAGGTGATAGATTGTAAGAAAAGGCCAGAAGAAGGGGAGGAGTTAGAGGAAGAAGCTGTGCACAGCTGTGACAGCTGCCTCCAGGTGTTTGAATCACTGAGTGATATCACAGAACACAAGATTAATCAATGTCAACTGACAGGTAAACAATACTTATCACTTTGTGGCTTCTTGTACTGTTCTATTTCTGATTCCAGTTCCTTTCTTCAGATTCACCTCCCTCCCCCAAGTTGTTTTACTCCTACACTTGAATGCTTAAGCCTTAGGTGATGCCCATCATTAATTCTGTGGCAAAATTATGCTGTGAACTGGTGCACTATAAATATTATTCAGATTGGATAATTACTGCATTCACACCTGATTTAAACCGTGCTTTAGCTTTGAGGGGGGCCTGGCTACTATTGTGTTTTCCAGACTTATAGCATACAGTTTTACGTGCCTTTTGACTTACATTAAAAAAAATTATGACAACCAATGATGCTGGTAAACGGATTTGACTGCAGTTGGGTAATGGATGAATTCACACAATGGTGGGCTATAGATCGGAATCTGATACTTCTTTGTTCTTAGCTGTTACAACAAATGAGAATACAGTGATCAATAAATGGAGGTTGAGGGGAATAACAACAAATTGTTAGACTATAAATAAAAATGCAAACATTAAGTGGCAGAATTGAATGCATATTGGACGTATTAACTTCTCACAAACACAGCTGGGTAAATGGACCTGTAACTAGCTTGAGTCATTTAATTTGTGGGCAAAGACGCAGTAGTTTAAAGACTTGGGCCCTGTTCATCCAGTGAGATCTTCTTCATACGTGACACATTTGCTCATATGAAATCTTATTGAAGTAGTTTTGTTTTTAGGTTTACAAACTATTATGATGGATGATACACAGGCCAAAATAGACTGAATATCAGGGGAAGGGCATTTTATTTCCATTAAATAGTAAGTACTTTAGTTTGAACTATTAAGAGATGAAATTCAGTTGTTATACACTACAGCTATCATGGGGCAGGCTTTTGCATGATTATAATTTTGTGTGTGCAGGAAGCCAGTCCCATACATTAACCGCTTTATTGAAAGAGCGTGCGTGTCCGTGTGTCTTCATTTACCCATTAACCCACTGGAACCCAAAAACCCCTCCACAGCCTCCAGTAGTACAGACAGACAGTAAGTGGCACTACAGCTGATTCAGAATGAAGTGGAGAAAGGAGGCAGACAGAGGAGTAGGGAGTAGTCAGAAGCAGAAGAAATGTCAAGGGAAGAAACTGAATTTGCTGAAGGATTTTAATGTGCTGAAGGATTTTAATCCCAAACCTAGGTTGTGGAGGATGAAAATATGATGCAATGTGGAAGTATCTGTAATACCAGGAGAAATGGTTTGCCTTTTCTCTCTCTTTCCTTGCCATTTCTTGTTTAAATATTGTTCTGTCTTAAATGTAGGCGATTTCAGTCCTTCCCTAATCACTCCTGCAAGTTCTTAGTACTTGAATTGGCTCTCCTTAAGGCAATGTCTCCTGTCTGTGACTGGTGAGGCACTGTTTCTGGCAGGATGGCTTTTCTCTATTTTGTCTTATTCTGCTGTTTTATTGTTATTCTGTCTCCTCTTTTGTTACCTCTTCTGTTGTATCTTCTTTTGCCCTTCTTTACTCTTATTGGTTTTCCCCAGTCCTGCAACAGAAATTTCCTCCTCAATGCCCCCTTTCCTGCTTCAAATCCCACTTGTTCTTACCCTGCTTTCCTCCTTATTCTGGTGCCTGCCCTACCCCTTTCTTGCTTCTTTCCCCCAATTTGCTCTCCACCCCATGCAGTCCTGTGATTTCTCCCATGCAATCGGTGCTCTGCTGTCACATTGCAAGCAGCATGAACTGAACAGTGCTTCCGCACCATAGCTGTGGAAGTGAAAGAGAAAAAGTCCTCAAGCACTACTCCTCATCTATATCACCTTTGGCCTTGCTAGAAGGCAAATGGTACCATGCTAAATGAGGGCTAGAGTGAGTTTGCTGCATAAGTCAATTTGGAAGAAAAAAAGTTTGTTTTTGAATGCAGGTATTTAAGCCCCTTTAAGAAAACAAACAAACTATATCACTCTTGCAAGAAAATGGGTGGTTGTTAATGGGTTGCAGCAAGAGGATTCAAAATAACAATACCCTTTTGTCTGCTTTTGCTCAAAGGGTTTTTTTTTTTTTTTTTTTTTTTTTCATTTTTAAAGGCCAGTTTTATTGATTTGGTCCAGGTAGGCAAAGAAGCTAACCCTCCTTTGCATCAAATTACAAATGATCTACATGTATATATTTACAAGAGAGTAAAAATGGAGGAAATGACCAGTATAGCGGAACAGGTTCCCATTCCTTGGCTCTTCAAAAAACTCCTAAAAATAAATTAAACAGGTTCTTGTTAATAGGAATTGTGTGTCTGGGCCAAGAATAGTATAGATGTTATAGAACTAGGGCATGAAATGTATTGACTCTTGTATTTTGTGCTCCTTTCTACTAGATTTGTTAGAAACAGTTATTAGACAAGTATCTCTGTAATAAAAGCAGTAGTAATAATGCACATGAAATAAATTGTGTTTGTTTTTAGCATCTGTAGAGTTCTACCCAACTCACAGTTTAAATTAGTGGAAAAACTCTCTGACCAATGTCAGTGGGTTCAGGGTCAGGATCAAAGCTTCATTACAAAAATATAACCATGTTTGAGTTTTTTGAGCAGCCTCCCATCTCTTCTTTCTGCTATCTTCTTCCTAATCATTAGAATCTATTTCTTTCTCTGCTTGTCTTCTTTTTCAAGAAAGTCTATGAAACTAGTAGGCACTGAAGAACTGCATAGACCCTTTTAAAAGCAGTTTGTCCATAATGTTCAAACTTGAGTGACTCAAGTTAGGCTCCCAAACCCACATTTTGTTTCCTAAATCAGTATGGTTTGTCTTTCAAAAGTGCCTAAGCACCTGCAACTTGCATGGATTTCAGTGATCTTTGGAGGTGCTCTTGTAGTGGACATGGAGTTACTTTTTAATAGTTTATAAATACTGTATATTGACTCTGTTGTTCAGATGTTTGATGTGGGACTATACTGGGGTAAATCAACAGGGTTGTTGGGGAAACAGACAGGAAGGCAAAACAATTACTCTTGTATGAGAGACGCCTGTTAGTGAGCCTTTGTTGTTTGTTATAGGGTAATGGGAGAGCAATTGTCCCAAGGAGACTTGCTCACCCTCCTGTTGAGCCTACCAAACTGGTAGCACTCCTGAAAATCAGGTCATTCTGATTTCGGCTCTCATATCTATATTTAGGTTTGTAACTTGAGGCACCCAAGTCTGAAAAATTTGGCTTTCTTCTACTGAGACTGCTACACCAATCTGGATGGACACAATAAACTTGCTTTGTCAAATCTCCTTTCTGTTCTCTTCTCCAAAGATAGAAGTAGGACTGAGGCTGGTGATTCTTGGAGTATCAGTACATTGCAGGCTCAATCTTGAGTATCCTGAATTGCTGTTTTGTCACTAAATTATGTAAGGAAGAGAGGCTATCGACAATTGGTTCTTTCCATTCAACAGATTGTTGGTGGGGCTGAATCCTACGCTTGCTTTCTGAAGGAGGGGATAGTTGCTCTTTTATCCTAATGTGTATGCTGTAATCTTTTCAGTTTGGGCCTGATCCTAACGCCCACTGAAGTCAGTGGAAAGACTCCAGTTGATTTCAGTGGGTGATGGATCAGGCCCCTTACGAGATAGGAAAAAACCTACTACTGCATATCATAACTTTTTTTTGTACTGACATTTTATATGAAAAAAGCTGATGCTTTATTCATGTTAATTGTTCACACCTAAAACGTTCTTGGAATATAGATAATGGATTAAGGAAAAAAAGACAGAATTTTTCACACTATGTATTCACCAGTATGTAAGACACTGAACTATGTTAAGTTAGTCTCCTGAAAAGATGAGCTGTAAAGGTATAGTATTAATAGAGAGGTTCTCCTTCTGATCTTAATGCTCTTCGCTTTGTCCTTCTCACAAGGTTGTGTTTTTAACAACTCATGGATCACTTGCAAGCTGTCATTCTCTGCATAAAGCTGTGATATCAAACAAAGAATCCTGATAGCATTGCTGTTGATTATGAGGTGATTCTTTAGATGTGTTCGTGTGGAGCCCCCTGTAGGGTGCAAATGTGCCTCATGTACGTGAGATAGGATTTTTTGAATAATAGTGTCTAAGACTACACATGCATCAGGTTTCCATGCAAAGGCCAAAACAGATGGGGCAGCCACAGCCTTCCCTCAGTTCCCTCTTAGTGCCCAGACAGGGAGATGGAACCCAGCCAGTGTCTGACCCACAAGTCTCTTCAGAAACTCGACACTGGTTCCTCTAAATCTCTTCCAACCTATTTGGTGAAGATCTCTTACCACCAAACTGATCAGCTCCCCAATACACTGCCCTGTACAACGGGACAAGGCACTTTGGGCCAATCACCCCAACTTACATCAGAATCCGATCCCTCAGGGTTCAAACCATGCCTGTCTTGTGATAGAACAGTTTTTGTCAAGAGTGGATATAGCCGAGAGAACCACATCCCAAATAAGTTTTCTGTGTGGTAAGTCCTCCACCAGGACCCACAGGGGAACACTCAGCTCAGCTCTTCTTGGGCAATCCAAATGGATGACTTTGGACTCAAAGGTAAGGAATACGAGTACAGTAAGGCTGGATCAACTAGTGTTAGCTGGCACTCCCTTGGGCACTCTTCACTCTGGGATTGGGCACTGGAAAGAAGTGAAGGAGGATTAATGTAGAGTAGGCACCAATGATGTAGGCCCCAACCACCTTGACATCAGTAAAGTCCCCTGTGTGCAAGACCTTGATGCCTATAGTCCCAACACTGAGTACTTCAGCACTGAGAGTCGCAGAATGAGAAACCCGTCACCAGTCCAAGGACTTCATATATGCTATAGAGCTATGCATATCATTTCTGCACATGTTCCTGGTATTGAAGAGCTGCCAAGCTCCCGTTGGGCTAAGGGATATTTTGTCATTTGGCAGAAAGAGAGAGAGCATAAGCATGATAATCTGGTGGATAGAGCTCTTACCCAGGATGTGGGAGATCCAGGATCTAGTCCCCCTACTACAGTGACTCTTAAATTATTTATCAACTGTGGAACAGCTTCCACAGGAAAGACTGAGGGAGGCTCACATCAGACTATCCTATAGCCTAGTGGTTAGAGCACTTACCTGAGAGGTAGCAGATCCCTGTTTAAGATGCTCCATCTTTGGTGGACCAGGGTCTGCCACATCTCAGGTGAATACCCTAACCACGAGCCTAAAAGTTATGAGAGAACTCCTTCTCTGCCTCCCTCCTCTGCAGTTTCTTGCTAAAACAGCATAGGAGCCTAATTCCAGGAGTGGTTTTGCAACTGAGAATTGCTAGCAGAGAGAGGTGCCTCCCTGCAGCCTGGACTTAGATGCTTATCTCTGTGAGAGGGGCAGTGTTTAGCACACACCCCTCTAGTTGGCATCACCCATTGGCTGGCTTAGGCAGCTCCCTGCCTAGCATGTTGGCTTCATGAATCGGAGTCTAAGGCTGTGTCTACACTGCCACTTTGAGCGCTGTAACGTGGGCAGTGTAGACATACCCTTAGGAACCTAGACTTCTGTACAATGAATGAGGAAAGAAAGAGCCCTTAGGGTATGTCTACACTGCCTATGTTACAGTGTGAATATGGCAGTGCTGTAACATGGGCAGTGTAGACACGCTTTATCGCCAGGGGAGAGCTCTTCTGGCGAAAATTTTAAAAAATCACCCCGGGAGCGCAGCGCTAAAACTTTTGTCGCCCAGGGGGTGTTTTTTCACACCCCAGAATGACTAAAGTTTTAGTGCTGAAAGTGGCGGTGTAGACACAGCCTGACTCAGGCTTTGTGAATCACAGTGATTTTCTAGGCACCTAAATGTTCAGCACACTTGAAATATGCCCTCTTCCTATTCACTCAGCTCCTGATGCACAGGATAGAATCAAACCTGATTATGATGGTATGGATGCATGTGGAGCAGCTAGGTTGTATATTGGTTTGCGGCTGTGTGATGCTGCTTGCTCGACTTCACTTGCAGCCACTCCAGCTCTGGCTCAGGTTCCACAACAAAACTATGTTTGAGTTTCAAAGAGGATTCAAGCAGATGATGGAGGGAAGGCAAGAGGAAGCTGAAGGTAAAAGTCAAGACTTGCAGATGAAAGCTGGACTGATGAACTCTGAGGGGAAACTGCTGGGTGGGGAAAATGTCCAGTGGAAGGCATGCGACTGCAAGAACCAGGCTGAGGAAAAGACCTGCTAGTGAAAGAGAAATAGAGCTGATGAACAGGTTTGCTGAGTTGGAGAATGAAGAAGGGGTGCAGCAGGCAGTAACTGAAGGTGGAAGGGCCAGGAAGAAGAGAAGAGCGGCAAGTCCTATAAGAAACTTAGAGTTCAGAGTCCCAGCAGGATACGTGATGACTTGCAGAAGATTGCAAAGGGGAATAAAAGACAAGAGGACTTGCAGCCAGAAAGAATGGGAGGAAGGCCGGAGAATCATACCATCACCAGGAAAAGGCAGGTCTATGTGGTTGGAGACTCCCTACTAAGAAGAACAGACAGGCCTGTCAGCAGAGCTAATCTGGAGAACAGAAGGGTGTGATGTTTGTTGGGAGCTAAAATACGTGATGTGGACCTGAGGCCGAAGAAGATTCTAATGGGAGCAGGAAAGAATCCACTGTTTGTCCTTCATGTGAGAACAAATGATACAGCTAGATGCTCACTGGAACATATCGAGGGAGACTATGCCAAGCTGGAGAAGACGCTTGAGAAATTGAAGGCTCAGATGATCTTCAGTGGGATGCTACCTGTCCCTAGAGGAGGAGAACGAAGGTTATGACAAGATTATGATGATCAACAGATGGCTCAGGCAGTGGTGCTCTAAGGAGGGCTTTGGGATGCTTGACCACTCAGAGGCATTCATGGACAGAGGACTGTTCGCATGGGATGGACTACACCTGAGTAGGGAGGAAAATAGACTTCTGGAATGGAGGTTGGCACAACTCATTAAAAGAGCTTTAAACTAGAAACTTGGAGGAGACAGTTGGGAGATGCTTATATAATCTCCACACCAGATTTTTAACATTGAGAGGGAGGAAAATCAAGCAAGAAAGGATACAGCAATGGGGAAAGGAACAGCAGTGGGTAGAAAAATGGACATTAAAAGGAAAGATAGTGCTGATTCCAATGATGCTAACAGTCAGGTAGGCGATATTGGCAATAGAATGACTTTACCCCATTGGGCGAGGAATGTGGGTGAAGCCAAGCAGCAACAATTAAGATGTTTGTACATCAATGCAAGAAGTAACAAAATGGAGGAACTAGAACTACTTGTGCAGGAGGTGAAACCAGATATTATACGGATAACAGAAACATGATGGAATAGTATTCATGACTGGAGTACAGGTGTTTGAAGGGTATATGCTGCTCAGGAAAGACCGAAATAAAGGCAAAGGTGGTGGAGTAACATTGTATATTGATTATGAGGTAGATGGTAAAGAAATTAGAAGTGATGGAATAGATAAGACAGACAAAATCACTTTGGGGAAGAAGCTACTTGAGATTTTCTTGGGCCAGTGCTTAGGGTATGCTACAGACCCCCAGGATCCAATTTGGGTATGCATAGAGACCTCTTTAATGTTTTTAACGAAATAAATACTATGGTCAATTGTGTGATTATGGGAGACTTTAACTTTCAAAGTATAGATTGGAGGACAAGTGCTACTAAGAATACAGTAAAAGATTTGTTATCCAGCATGTTTGGGAAATTGGGGCTGCCAGTTAGTCAAAAATTCCGGTTAACTAAAAGTTATACTTACCAATGGAATAACAATTTTCAAAGAATTAGAATACAATAAAACGAATAAAGTATAAAATAGTATACAGGTACTCTCCAATCCAGTAGTAGTAGTTCTGCACTGCAGAGTGGTTGGTTTCTTGAAGCATTTAGGTGTATACAAGTAAAGTTTTCTACACGGTAGGTTATTTTATGACACTGTATATCACTATAGGCAGTGCATGGCGTACACCCAGATCACTAAAAATACATTTAACACTAAAACAATACTGAACATACTTTAATCTTTCTTTGATTCAGAAGGCACTTCAGGATCTTGCATAGCCTCAGGGTCATCATTATCAACATCAATTATCATTGTAGATGTGGAACGTGTAGAAGATTGGGCTGAATCTGTACTGATCCTATGACACACCCTGGACGCTGCTTTTTTGAATGAATTCCTGATATCAGCTTGCTTACTTGTCTTCTGCAGAATGTGCAATTGCATAACCTCCTGGGCAGGTTGCCTTTTTGCAAATTTAACTATTCTATCAAAAGTTGAAGCAGCCTTTTTCCCATGTTGTTTTGTCCTCTTCACTAAAATCATCTCCTTCACTGTCTTTATCAGTGCCCTTTGACTTTTCATGATTCAAAACATTCTCTATTATTTCTGTATCAGTAACAGTAGGTGTTACTTCAACCTCCTTATCAGCTTCAACCCATTCTTCTATCTCACTTTCACGAAGTTTGTTGATTGGGTGTGAAGAGGTAATATCCTTCCCCATCTGATCGTTTCAATGAAAATGATTAATATAAAACACTGTCTAGCTGCTCTAATTTAGGCATAAGCAGAGTATGGCGTTGTTCAACAGCTTTATTTGACTCACAAGTAGCAAAAAAAATGGAGCAATTGTCCTATCTGAGCCTTTATGTCTTATATCATGGATGAGCCAACATTGTACTCTTGAATCAAAACATTCCTATTCTCGCCCTTTTCAAGATATGTACAAATATCTATTTTCTATTTTAATGTCAACACAACTCTCTTACGCTTCTCTCCTTTGCTTTTTGCTGGTATTTTGGATACCATAATGGTAGGGTGGCATTGTATTGTCCTGTGTTTATCGTAAAATATCACCAAGTAATAAACCAACTGATTACAATGGCAGATATAAACAGAAAGAACAGCACTTAGCTCTTCTCGGCTAATTTGAGCGTAGTCCAACTGCTCTCAGAAATAATCTGGTCTCAAATAGTTTCGGCATCGATTCTGATTAGCTTCGGCATCGGTCCCGGTTACTAGAGTGAAGATGTGCTGGTTTCTAGAGCTTTCAGGTTTGTAAAGTGCTGAATAACAACACCTCTTTTAGTGTAGTAGGGCCCAGATTTTCCTGGATGTGATAGCTGACAGATTTCTTCGCCAAATAGTCACTGAACCAACAAGAGGTGATGCCATTTTAGACTTGGTATTGATGAGTAGTGAGGACTTCATAGAAGAACTGGTTGTAGGGGACAATCTTTGTACATGTGATCACCAGCTAATTCAGTTTAAACTAAATGGAAGGCTAAACAAAAATAGATCTGCAACTAGGGCCCTTTCAAAAGGGCTAACTTTAAAACATTCAGGGAATTCGTTAGGGAAGTGGACTGGACTGAAGAACTCAAGGATTTGAATGGAGGAGGCTTGGAATTACTTTTAATTCCAAGTTGCAGACACTATGTGAAGCCTGCATCCCAAGCAAGGGGAAAAATTCATAGGGAAGGTTTGCAGACCAAGCTGGATGAGCAACCATTTCAAACAGGTGATTAAGAGAAACCAGAAAGCCTACAAGGAATGGAAGATGGGATGGATCAGCAAGGAAAGCTACCTTTTGGAGGTCAGAAACTGTAGGGATAAAGTGAGAACTGCCAAAAGCCAAGCAGAGTTGGATCTTGCAGAGGGAATTAAAACATTCTATAGCCATATAAATAAAAAGAAAACAAAAAGGGGAACTGCTAACCACTGAGGATGGGGTGGAGATAATCCAAGCATGGCCCCACACCTAAACAAATACTTTGCCTTAGGTTTTAATAAGTCTAATGAAGAGCTTAGAGATAATGGCAGGGTGGCTGATGGGAATGATATGGAGGTAGAAATTACCATATCTGAGGAGGAAGTCAAACTCAAACAGCTTAATGGCACTAAATCGGGGGGCCCAGATAATCTCCACCCAAGAATATTACAGAAACTGGCATATGAAATTGCAAGCCCAGTAGCAAAGGTTTTTAATGAATCTGTAAACTCGGGTTTGTACTCTATAACTGGAGAATTGCTAATATAGTTTCTGTTTTTGAGGAAGGGGGAATAAAGTCATCTGGGAAACTACAGGCCTGTTAGTTTGACCTCAGTTGTTTGCAAGGTCTTGGAACAATTTTGAAAGGGAAAGTAGTTAAGGACATAGAGGTAATTGAGATAAAATACAACATGTTTTTTCAAAAGGTAGATCATGCCAGATCAACCCGATCTCCTTCTTTGAGAAGATAACTGGTATTTTAGACAAAGGAAATGCAATAGATCTAATCTACCTGGATTTCAGTAAGGCATTTGATACAGTTCCACATGGGAGATTATTATTGAAATTGGAGAAGATGGGGATTAATATGAGAATTGAAAGATGGATAAGGAACTGGTTAAAGGGAAGACTATGGGTCATACTGAAAGGTGAAATGTCAGGCTGAAGGAAGGTTACTAGTGGAGATCTTCAGGGATCGGTTTTTGAAAAAATCTTATTTAATTTTTTTTATTACTGACCTTGGCACAAAAAGTGAGTGTGCGCTAATAAAATTTGCTGATGACAAAGTTGGGAGGTATTGCCAATATGGTGGAGGACTGGAATATCATATAAGATGATCTGGACTACCTCGTAAAACGTAGTAATAGAAATGGGATGAAATTTTAATAGTGCAAAGTGCAAGGTCATGCATTTAGGGACTAACAGCAAGAATTTTTGCTATAAGATGGGGATGTATCAGTTGGAAGTGACGGAGGAGAAGAAAGACCTAGGTGTACTGGTTGATCATAGGATGCCTATGAGCCACCAATGTGATGTGGCTGTGAAAAAGACTAATACAGTCCTAGGATGCATCAGGCGAGGTATTTCCAGTAGAAACAGAGAAATGTTAGTAGCATTATACAAGATACTGGCGAGACATCATCTGGAATACTGTGTTCAGTTCTGGTCTCCCCGTTTAAGAAAGATTAATTCAAACTGGAACAGGTGCAGAGAAGGGATGCTATGATGATCTGAGGAATGGAAAGGAGACCTTACCTTATGAAAGGAGACTGAAAGAGCTTGGCTTGTTTAGCTTAAACAAACGAAGGCTGAGAGGAAATATGATTGCTTGCTATGAAAACATCAGAGGGATAAATACCAGGGAGGGAGAGGAGTTCTTTAAATTAAGTCCCAGTGTGGATACAAGAACAAATGTGTATAAACTGGCCATCAACAAGTTTAGGCTTAAAATTAAATGAAGGTTTGTATCAGAGGAGTGAAGTTCTGCATCACCCTTCCAAGGGGAGCAGTGGGAGCAAAAAACCTAACTGCCTTTAAGACTGAGCTTGATAAATTTATGGAGAGGATGATATAATGAGATTGCCTACCTTGGTGTGTAGGCCATCTGCGACTAATAACAGCAAATATCTCCAATCGCTGGATGGGACACTAGATGGGGTGGGCTTTGAGTTACTACAGAGCCTTCAAAGTACTATAGTTGTCTGGCTGGTGGGTGTTACCCACATGTTCAGGGTCCCACTGATCTCCACATCTGGGATTGGGAAGGAATTTTCCCCTGGGTCAGTTTGGCAGAGACCCTGGTTTATTTTGCCTTCCTCTGTAGCATGGGGCATTTGCAGGTTTAAACTTGTAAATGGTGGATTCTCTGTAACTTGAAGTCTTTAAATCATGATTTGAGGACTTCAGAAACTCAGCCAGAGGTTATGGATCTATTACAGGAGTGGGTGGGTGAGGTTATTTGGCCTGCAATTATATAGGAGGTCAGATTAGATGATCATGAAAGTCCCTTCTGGCAATAAAGTCTAAGAAGGTGATGGTTTCACTTTGTGTTGTTGGTGGAACTGAGTTGGTGGAAAGAATCTGGAAACATGCATGGAGGGATACCATTATCTACCCCTTCCCCACCAAAGACCTTAATCATAGACATATCATGTAGGGAAGCCCATTTGGACCACCTACAAATGCAAGAGGTTGATCCCCAGAGGATATGGGGCTCCACATCAATGTCCTGGAGCTCAAAGACATCGGGCTAGCCTGCGTGGTCTTCCTCCTGTTCTTTAAAACTCCGCAATGTAGATCTTGGCAGATAATATCTCTGTGATGCACTAGATAAACAGACAAGGAGGCACATGCTCATCTTCCCTCTGCCTGGAAACCAGCAAGCTCTGGATGTGATGTCATTGAGGTGGAATAATCCCAACAGCTCTTCACTTCCTGGGTGTCAGCGGCGACCTGGTGGACTTGCTGAGCAGACAGTTGGTCACCACTCGAGTGGTTGCTGTAGAAGTCCATCATAGAGACAGTATTCCTCCATTGCTGGGCCCTGCTTGCCACTAATGTTAATGTCAAGTTGTAGAGCTCTTATTCTAGAGTGGGTATGAGTCCGAGTCATAACCAGATGCCTTCCTTCTGCAGTGGTCCTAAGGCCTTCATGTATGTCCTTTCACAGAACCTCCTGGTCCCATCAAAGGTGACAAAGCCACTATCACTCTCATAGCTCCATACTAGCTGAGGCAGGTTTGGCTGGCAGAGCTACTACAAATGTCCATCCAGTCTCCAGTCCAGCTCCCAGAGTGCCCAGACACGATCTCTCAACAGAGTGGCCAGATATGGCATCCAGACATGAAGTTGGTGCACGTGATGGCATGGCTGTTGGCTGGTTGAGTACTGTGGACAGAGACTATTCCCTGCAGGTCCAGGAAATCCTGATACAGAGTAGGAAAATATCTTCAGAGGAATGTATTTGCCTCAATGGGAAAGGTTGTCAATATGGACAGCCCAAAATGGTCTAGACCTGGTCAGGGCCTTGATAACTCTGATTCTCAACTACCTATGGCATTTAAAACAGACTGGCCTCTTATTCAACTTTATTAAGATCCACCTCACATCGATTTCAGCTTGCCTTCTGCCTGTACAGTCATGTTTTTGTCTTCTCACCCAGCAGTATTGAAATTTCTCAAAGGGCTCCTACACACTTACCCACCAGTCACAACGTACTACCTGGACCCTCAGTCTAGTCCTTCTGAGACTCACGCTTCATTTGAACCTCTGTCAAACTACTCCCTGAACCATCTGACTGTTAAGACAGTTTTCCTAGTGGCAATTGCTTCAAGCACTTATGGTCAAGCCTCTCTATTCAACATTCCATAGGAAAAGGTGGTGCTGTGACCAGTAGCGCAGCCAGGTCCGGAGCGCAGGGGGAGCGGCGCTATAAAAGGCGCCTCCCCCTGTACTCACCCGGTGGCGCTCCGGGTCTTCGGCGGCACTTCGGCGGCTCACTCCAGGTCTTTGGCGGTACCCCGCGCCAAAATGCCGCCGAAGACCCGGAGCGCCGCCGGGTGAGTGCAAGAAGCGGCGCTTAAAAAGAAGCGGCGCCTTTTTTTAGTGCTGCTAAAAAAAGGCGCCGCTTCTGCTCAAGGGGGAGCGGCCGCTCCCCCTGCTCCCCCCCGGCTACGCTACTGTCTGTGACATCACCCTGAAGTTCATTCTAGAGGTGGTTTTGGAATTTCATCTATCAATCAGTCAACCTGCCTATCTCCTTCCCAAAGCCACACTTGGTGCCAGAAGAAAAGAAATCACATACTAGATGTATTCAGGACTTTATTTTATTGCATTGATGGAACCAAATCGTTCATACGGTTGTCCCCATCTATTTATAGTCCTCTCCAGGCATTCTGAAGTTAAAGCCATCTCCTCACAGAGGATATTGAAATTTGGTAAGACCGTGCATCTCTGTGTTATTTGGCTGGTGCACCTCTCCCTTGAACATCAAGGCTCACTTCACCACAGTTCAAATGACCTTATCTACCTGCTTCAGAAATGTGCCAATTTCTGCGAGTTGCAAGGCAGCAGTGTGGAATAACCAGCTGACTTTTGTCAACATGATACATTGTATTTAGCTGACAGAGCTGATGCCAAATTCAGGAGAGCAATACTACAATCAGTGTTTGACTGATGCAGCTAAAACTTCTCATTCCCATCATCCTGACAGGATGCTGCTTACCAGTCTACCTGTGGTGGGATTCAAACAGATGCGTACTTGATTAACTGTTCTTGTTGTTGTGTCAGCGGTTCTTCAAAGTGGTGGTGTCAGCATGGATCCCATGACCTGCCCTCCAGCCACACTTTTTGGAGACCCTAGCTACCACGGGCTTTGTATTACAAGGGAACTGAAGGAGGGTTTTAGCGTCTCTTCCTTCTGTGCCCCCATAAGAGAGCAGAAAGAGGCACAGGGTACATATATGGCCCCCATGGACATAGCTAGTTTAAAAAAAAAAAGACACCCCCCCCAAAAAGAAACCTCCCCCCTGATCTCATGCCCCTTATGTGCATGCACAGTGGATCCACACTGACTACAACATCTCAAAGAACCACAGTTACTGTAGGGTAACTGTTTTTTACTATGTGAGTCTCTATTGTATTGGAATATTTATAATATGTTCTATAATAAAAAAATCTTGTTTCCACGACAGATTAGTTTTTTAGGTAGTGAATTTTCTGCATCAACTAAAATTTTCTTAAAATACTTGCTGTTTTTATTATTTGGTGCTTGCTTTAATTACCATTTAGAAATGAACTGAATGAGAGATATATCAGATTATCATTATTTATATGTTCAGTAGTTACATTTGACTTTCAAGCTACAATTTTTAATAAAACACTCAAACCTCTTTAAATATTTTGCTTAATATAGTTTTAAAAGAACCTTAATTCATATTTATTATAAAATAAGCTGTGGAATGTAAATGCATATGGATGATAAGATGGTGTTTCATGTTAGTGCACTGTCTGTGTAAGACCCATTTTGCGATTTGAAATTTCAGGTCTGTGTGTGGGAAACACTATGGATGTGAGTGTTCTTGTAGGGGAAAGGGGACTAAAAACACACCCTGCTTGCCCACATGGTATTGGGGTAACTTACTTATACCTGGTGGTTCTGAAAATGCTTGCTTTGCTTTTTTACTGTAATAGAAGTTACAGTAGTTGGAACAGTTGTATGTAATGGATTGGCTTGATACAAAGGAAAAGCATGGTGCTTATCTTATGTCACCCTCTTTCTACAAGAACGATTGAGTGTGTTGAGATCATACAAATTGTTCTGAGCTGTACCATATATTTTCTTAGAACAGGTATGTGTGTTTTAAATACCTGAATTAGGAAAACATAATGTGATCTTTAAACATAATGGACTAGCTAAATTATGCCCTAGTTTTAAAGGGGTTTAACTCCTGTAAACATCAGAAGTTGCACTCAGTTATGCTAAAGCTGAAAATGATTGAGTGTACTCAGCATGACTCAAGATATGTTACATATATTTGTGGCAAGTTGCTAATACCATTCCGAAATGGCTGATAGTTCCATGTATTTGTAGTAAGAGGTCAAGCCCTTAGCTGGGGATATCATTTGGGAATACTGTAATGTAAGTGAAATCTATGACCTCTTAATAAGCATCAGGAGAAGGAGATGGGGATCATTCTACTATGTGCCCTGGGGGTACCTTCCCTTAAAGCAGACGAGTTGGAACTGTTCAACTTTTTATTTTTTTCAGTTTTACCTTCAGGGGGAAATTGATCGATTGGAGATGATTATTCCACAATCTCTGAATCTTTCTTCCTCCATGCTGCGATGGGAACACCTTGAAGTTTAAAGGGGTTGTGTCTCCTATGTGCATTGTGGAACAAACCCAAGGAATTTATGGGGACAGCAGTCCTCTTAACACAGTTAGTGTGATAGCAGGCAACCTTGGAACTAAAGTTTGTGGACTGAAAAGGTTATTTTAGTTAAATTTTACTGACCGAACATTAGAATTTGTCTGTATGGATATGAGGTTTGGGTTTTTTGGGGGTAAGTTTGTGGGAACACTTGGGTGTATCTAGATGACATAGTAGAACTGAGAATTATAATGGCAAATAGAATCAAATTAGAAAAGGTGAACCACTAATACTGTCTCAAAAAGACCAAACTTAATGGGGGATTTGGGATATTGGCTTAATAATATGAGACAATGGAATTTTTTCCATAATGTTTTTTGTTCAGATGTACTTCTTGTAATGTTGTAAAAAACAAACAAATCCCTCTTTGATAGTAGCTGTCTCTATGGAGAAATACATAAGTAAAATATATAATAATTCTTGTTCATAACTTTTTTCTTAAACAAGCAAAACAGTGAATCAAGTCTGAGTTTTATATAATGTATTAATGCATGCCGAATGAATTGGGGGACATTCACTTGTGAACTCTCTATTCCTTGTTAAATGTTGACTTTTCCCCCCTAACTCTTAAAATATTTCTATGGCATGCATGGAAAAGATAGGCTTCTTCAAGTGTCTTTTAAAATGTATACTAAAGAAGCACATCGGTCTAAATTAATGTAGTGTATTGGCACTTTATCAGTATATGCAATATATGGATGTTCATTAAAAATTTAATAGAATTATTTGTCACTCTTATTACCTCCCTAACTGTGAATAGAACTGGTGTGTCTCATTTGTTTTACTGCATCCCAGCAGGAAGGCCAGTCAAATGACTGGAAGAGGGTTTGAGTGACTCATGTGGGGGAAGCTGGAGAAGGGTCAGGTTTCGAGCACTTTGCAACCCTCTACCTAAGCTGTAAAAGCAATGAAGAGAGAAGCAGGAAGGCAGCTGCTGATTTACCTTTTTCTAACAAACATGGAGTTCAGCATGGGTGTGGAAAATCTTTAATATTGTTAATATAAAACCTCTGTTTAACCATAAGAATTTTTGTTTAATTAAACAGTGGTTTTATATTAACAAAGGTGAGTATTTTGCAAAAAGTTGAAAAATCTCCAGTCTTTCTTATATATTCAAATATGGAGTCACTTTTCCATTGGCCTAAACTACGTCAGTGTGTCAAAACTTGGCTTTCTGTATGATTTCTAATTATTTTTTAAAACCATATTTAAGTCACTTTAAACAAATTGTAGCATTTGTTCTTCTTTGTGATGTTGGGAATTGGAATATTTTATATTACAGGATAGTTTTTCCTTTAGTCAAAATCTGTGTAATCTACCTGGATAGCATATTTTCCTTGTATTTCCAAAACCTATTTGATGAAATCCTGGCTCCATTGAAATTGATGAGTGTTTTACCAATGACTTCATGGGGGTCAGGATTTCACCTATTGAGTTCAGATACTCATGGGATAGTTCTGTTACTAAAATTATTCAGATCAGAGATTTTTCTGTCAGATGGATCACTGCACTTTCAACAATCTTCATCACCCCCCAATATTCTGCATTTAATAAATGTCTAAACAACTCCTGCTGAAGAAGTGAAATATTGTCTGTAGTGTTAACCCTATAATGCAGGGGGTGTGTGTGTGTGAAAATTTTCTCTACTACAACTCCAAATGCTATTTCAAATAGAGTAAGATTGAAGAGGAGGAAGTGAAAAATTCAGTGTCTCTTCTTAAATTTAAATC
The DNA here is from genome assembly GCA_037349315.1 of Chelydra serpentina. Classification (NCBI taxonomy): domain Eukaryota; kingdom Metazoa; phylum Chordata; order Testudines; family Chelydridae; genus Chelydra; species Chelydra serpentina. Next base: position 61,689,413 of record JBAIAC010000002.1, on the reverse strand, counting down.
TTCTCTCCCTGTCTCAGGGCTGGTCTACACTCGGGGTGGGGGTGGGGGGAATCGATCTAAGATACGCAACTTCAGCTACATGAATAACGTAGCTGAAGTTGAATATCTTAGATCGATTTTTTAAAGTACTTACCCCGGTCCACACCGCAGCAGGCAGGCTCCCCCGTCGACAGCGCTTCTCCGCTCGCGGAGCTGGAGTTCTGGTGTCGACGGGGAGCGGCTCTGGGATCGATTTATCGCGTCTAGATGAGATGCGATAAATCGATCCCAGAACATCGATAGCTACCCGCCGAATCGGGTGGGTAGTGTAGACGTAGCCTCACACTCTTTCATTTTTAGGATAGTTAAGCACTGGAATAGGCTTCGAAGGGAGGTTGTGAAATCCCTGTCATTGGAGGTTTTTAAGAACTGGTTTTAAGAACGCCTGTCAGGTATGGTCTAGGGCAGTGGTCCCCGACCTTTCTGTGGCCAAGAGCACATTCATACCTTCAGAAGAGTGTGGCGGGCAGCAACGCTTCTTGGCGGCATTTCGGTGGTGACACTTCTCCGGTGGCCGCACTGCTTGGCAGCAGCTTCTCCGCCGAAAGCGCTCCTCGGTGGCATTTCGGTGGCAGGTTCTCCGGCGGATGCGCTCCTCTCCTCTTCGTTCCTTGGTGCCGGCCCTGACGGTGGGCGCATATAAATGCCCCGGCGGGCGCCATGGCGCCCACAGGCACCACGTTGGGGACCACTGTTCTAGGTATAGTTGGTCCTGCCTCAATGCAGGGGGCTGGATCGGGCTTGTCTTCACTACCCGCCGGATCGGCGGGTAGCAATCGATCTATCGGGGATCGATTTTTCGCGTCTCGTTAAGACGCGATGAATCGATCCCCGATCGCGCTCCCCGTCGGCTCCGGAAATCCACGTCATCGAGCGGCGGAAGCGGAGTCGACGGGGGAGCGGCAGCGATCGACTCGCCGCCGTCCTCATGGTCAGGTAAGCCGATTACGATACGCCAACTTCAGCTACGTTATTCACGTAGCTGAAGCTGTGTATCGTAGATCGACCCCCCTCCCCTAGTGTAGCCCTGGGCTATGAGTGTCTTTGATTTTTCTTGAGAAGAAATAAGAAGTGTGTAAAACCTATGTCTGTTTCTCTCTGACATGCACAGTTTCTGCTTTTCTCTCTCTCATCTTTATGCTTCCCATTCTCTTGGTGAGTTTTTCTGCTGGAATGTTCTTTCCTCCCTTCCAGTCCCTTTCCTATCAAAAGAGGGCCAGACGTCACCATGATTGTCTCTTCCTCTGGCTGGGGAGGGATGGATATAATTCCCTGTGATGCATACTGAGTGCACTGCTCTGAAGTTCTCTGCACCTTTATTGCTTCTCTCCTTTCTCTGGTGTGCCTCAGTATCCTACTCTTTCTGGTCCTTCTGTCCCTTTAAGATTTCCAGGATAGTCCTATTATCACTGTACTTGATACTTCAGCAGCAATGGCAGAATGAAGCTGAGATGATCCTAGTCAGTTTCACTGTACAGCTTCTGCTGGGCCACATTTGATTGCATTATATGCAGGAAGCAGGAGCAAAGGTAGCAATTCCAGGATTGCTACCTATCTTGGTAATTTCACACTCATCTCTGTTTTTCTGGGACTAATTGTGGGAAAATTCCTGAGTTGATTATAACAAAATAATTCTCAACTTCATTTATAATCTTGATCACAAAGTTTATTTTATTCTTCAATTTGTGTATACTTTATTATAATGCACTCATTTTCTCCCAGAGATAGAGAGAGAGAATTAGTATCATTACAAAAACTATAAAATATTGCAAAGATGAATAAAGCAAATAACCTGGTGTGGAGAAAAGGGTGTTGAATTTCACAGGCTTTAAATTTTATAACATAATCTGTCAACTTGGACGTGCTTGAAATTGGTCTATTAATGAAGATGAGTATACATGAACTGACCTGTTTCTTTCTGAATCCATTGAGCCTTTTTTTCTGTTACATTAAAATGACCGGTCAGTGCCTAATGATATACATAAAAAATGACTTGGTTAGTGCTCCTCTGTGGGCATAGTGAGAAGACTATTACATATTAAGGGCTAAATTCTACCCTTTGGAAAATTAATATGTTCAGATACTAAACCAAAATGATGCCCTGTATGGTGTGAGCTGAATAGATCTCTTCCTACAATTTATTTTGAAACTAACATCTTGGTTAATGAATCTAATGCTGGGAGGATGGTAGAAGGGGTTACCAGATGCAACTGATAAATAAATACATGTGCAGTGTGGGATATACTTTAAATGCTACTTAAACATAATAAATCTTATTTTCACAACACTTTTCATTCTGTATGGTTCAAATATTCTGCAACTATTTATGTATGAGACCACTGGAAATCTGCAATGGAAGGTAACAACTAACCTCCAGTGAGAGACCGGAACCTCTGGCCAAGCAAAATAGGGCAAATCTCCTGCTTTCATGAAAAATGCCACGGCATCTTTACTGTCCACAAAGAGCTGACTGATCTTCACTTTTTAACAGTTCCATCAAAAAGACCTCCATAAGCGTTGCCAAAGCTCTGCTTTTCAGAGGAATAGTACTTGTAGACGTTGTTCATTAGTTTCAAAGTTGTTCACTGGTTCCCCCCCACAACTCCTTTTTTGGTCAGGATCCCTACAGTTACAACACGGTGAAATATCAGATTAAAATAGCTGAAATCATGACATTTACTATTTTAAAAATGCTATGACCTTGAAATTGACCAAAATGGACCTTGAATTTTGTAGGGCCCTAGTAAGGGAAGGGGTTGGTCATCCCGCGTATGTACATCGTATCTTGGATAGTGTAGCATGGTGGCTGTTTATTGTGCTCCCCTTTGTCAGGGTGAGGGGTTGCTTTGCAGGCACCATGCCTCTTTTAGCACCCTCTTGCAGGCCCCTTAACAACTGCATGCAGACTTTCACATAGATAACACCCCCTGCTGGGGGCTGAGTTAGTAACCGAAAACTCTTCACCACCCTCAGGGGCCCAAAATAAAGTCCATCACCACATAACAGTCCATGTACTTAGCTCTGATGTCTTCTCGCACAACCAGAGCTCTTCTTCTGTCCTAGTTGTTCTCACAGCCGGTCCTCCCTGTTCTTCCTAGCTGGAGCTTAGCCTTTCAGCACTGGCCTTGAGGACTCCAAACTTCTAGAAAGGAGTCTCCTGCTCCCTGGCTCCTCACTGTCACAGCTTCCTGAGTCTCAGTGTCTTCCCTACTAGAGCCCTTCTCACTTTCCTGAGCTTTCCCCTCTTCACGTCAGCCTCCTGCTGCTCTTTATAGGGCAATCAATCTGACTTCTCCAAGGTGTGACTCATTATATAATCACAGCTGGCTAGCTCCAGCCCTTAGGGGTCAGGTTACTCTTTCACAAATGGGCTAGCTGCCCCAAGTACTGCCTCCTGCTATTTGCACTGCTGTGACCACACTGTTTTTAGCACGCTAGCTGGATCAGCACTAGTGCAGGTATGTCTCCCCAAAGTAGAATGTACATCTCCAGCTTGAAGTGCAAACACACCCTAAGAGGGACAAGTCCTCTTTTCCTTTACTTTCCCATTCTTCTCTCACTAAAACATGTTTTCCCTGAAAAACCTGACAATCTTTCCAGTAGGCCCCTTGTTATAGATTAGTTTAATTGTGTAGTTTGATATCCAGTCTTTTTAGAAAATGTCTCCCAACCCTTAGGACTAATATTATAATGAAGGCTGCGATTCTGTCACAGAGGTTGCGGAAGTCTCTGGGGCCCCGGAGCAGAGTGGCTTGGGGCAGTCAGCCCCCATGGCCAATGCAGGGGCTAACTCTCAGCCTCCGGGACCCCCAGAGCACCAGTGCCTGGGGCCCAAGGAGCTGCTACGTTTTATTCAGGGATATTTATACAGTAACTCCTCGCTTAATGTTGCAGTTTATGTTCCTGAAAAATGTGAATCAATGTTTAAACGAAACAATGTTAAGCGAATCCAATTTCCCCATAAGAATTAATGTAAATAGTGGGGGTTAGGTTCCAGGGAAATGTTTTTCACCAGACAAAAAAACTATTTTTTATATTGGTTGAGGCGGTGAAGTTAGAGGGTGGAAGAGGGTAGGATATTTCCCAGGGAATGCCTTACTGCTAAATGATGAACTTGCATTTGGCTGAGCCCTCAAGGGTTAACCTATTGTTGTTAATGTAGCCTCACACTCTACAGGTCAGCACGAATGGAGGGAGGGGAGACAGCATGGCAGACAGAGACAGACACACACACCTTGTGTGTGTGTGAGAGAGAGAGAGATGCACATTGCCCCTTTGAGTACACTGACACCACTCTAAGTACATTGCCTTTTTAAGTATATCAGGAAGTTGAGACAGCAGCTGCGGCCAGCAAGCTCCCTCCCTCCTGAGCCCTGTCATGTCCCCACCCTGCTCTATATAGAGAAGGGGTAAGCAGGGGGCAGGAGCAGGGGGGGAGGGAGACACTCTGACATTAGCCTCCTCCGCCCCCCCCCCCACACACACACAGCAAGCAGGAGGTTCCTGGGAGCAGCTCCAAGGCAGAGGGCAGGAGCAGCACATGGCAGTGGGAGGAGGGACAGCTGAACTGCCGCACAGGGAACTTATGGGGGCTGCCGGTCCACCCTGGTTCCAAGTCTCACCAGCTTGCTCCAATGGTTGCTCTTTCTGCAGGCAGGTGGCTGCCAAACAATGTTATAAGGGAGCATTGCACAACTTTAAACAACCATGTTCTCTAATTGATCAGCAACATAACAACGTTAACTGGGATGACTTAAAGTGAGGAGTTACTGTATTGTAAGTCATGGACAGGTCACGGGCCATGAATTTTTGTTTATTGCCCATGACCTGTCCATGACTTTTACTAAAAATACACATGACTATATCTTAGCCTTAATTCAAATATAATGACTATACACCATCCTGACTCCCATCCTTTCAGAAATTTCCTGAATCAAAGGACAGGTGTTGTCATTTCTGAGGTATATTAAAAGAAACAACTCTGCTTGATTACTGACAGGAAAATTAACACAAATCATTGCTCCGTCATGAAGAAAATAGTTTTAAACTCCACCCAGTTCTTCCATTGTTAAACCATGAGTAGATTTTAAGCCATTTAAAATTACTGATCCTGAAAAGCAAAGCTACAGCACCACTAAAGGGGTTCATAGAGTGCATGGGTGAATGTGGAGGGGGACCAGGTGACAGTGGATGAGTTAGAAAAATTGCCATCGCTTTTCATAACTAATTACTTACAGTTGAAACCCTGTACTTCATGCAGATAATTAGTAGCTTCAGTATTTTCATGCAAAGACAGACATACATTTTTTTTTAAATAGGTAACTGAATTTTTCTGCACTATTCATTGGAATATGAAAGTCTGTCTCTAAAAACATCTCGCTCTGTTAGGTAAGGCCCCCATGCCCATAGTATCTGAGCACATCACTGTCTTAAATGTATTTATCCTCACAGGACCCCCGTGAGGTAGGAAGTACTATTATCCTCATTTTACAGATGGAGAAGTGGGACACAGAGAAACTAAATGACTTGCCCAAGGTCACACAGGCATTCTGTGGCAAAGCTTGGATTGAACTTTGGTCTGCTACATCCCATGCTAACACCGAACCATGTATGATTTCCAAAATAAATCTGTTTTCATAACAGGACATTCTGAAGATGATACTGTGGTACCTAGCCACAAAAGTAACTTAAGTATGGGGTGACAAGTACAACTAGTCAGCCCTGGAGATGTAAACTTTCCACCAGTTGCACAGGGATTTAACTTCTTGAGTCCCATTGACTTAAAAGGACATTAAATAGGCAGGAAACCCCTCCCGGTTTTGAAAGGTTAGGGGTTAATAGTTTTAAATTTTCTTTTAAAATCTATGTATAGGGGAAAACAAATTATGTCAGCTATCATAGGTGCGTAAAACTTACACCACAAGACATTGCAATGGCTCTAGCCAATCCATTGAGATACATATTAACCAGATTAGGTGGTGTTTTGTTCCGACTGTACAAATGGACATGGTACATGTGTGTGCTGCGTATTACAAGAATATTACCCATGGCATGTTGTGGTGCTGTTACGATGCTCTCTTTGCAATACAGGTGTTTAACTGCTCTTTCATTAGTTGCGCATTTCAGAGGCATACATTGGGGGTCTACCTGCTGTCCCATCCTTTCAAGGGGTGCAGTTTGCTCCTCCAGGATCCCTAGCCAGCTCTGCTGGCTGGTGCACGTGGGAAGGGCATGGAAGTTAATAATCAGGTCCCGCACCTGCTCTCAAGAGAAACTCAGAATTGCAGTTGTGCCTGGACTTGAGAATGGCTTCTTGCATATCCCCTGGTCACACACACAAACGTTTGTACCCACATGGTTACAAACCACAATCTGGCCTTCATAGTGTGCATAATACTGCATTAGTTAGTGTTAATGCATAAAGAAATGGTTATTCATGATGGCTGCTATTACTGCTTTTCTAATCTAAATCAATCAGATGTCCAAAACCCAAACTAAAAAAGGCCTAGTTCATATTACATAACAAAGACAGGAACGGGTTTCAAAATTAAACTTTCTTTTTGTGAATGGCTAGACTGTAAAAGCACATCCCAAACTACCAGCCTTTCATCCTCTTAAGTGATATCAACTAACCTAAATAAATAGCTCCCAGTCTGAGAATTCATACACTTGAAACACTTCAGGCCAGAATTTAACTGTTCAGGTAAAAAGTGTTTTCAGTGAGCTTTCACAAAAAGTTCTCTCTTTCTTTTAAGACTGTGTTCCTGATTTGTCCCATTGTTTTGATCATTCTATAGTTTAAGTCTTTGTGCTTTGTACTTCTTCCTGGGCTATAACCAAAAGAACCATCTGCTGCTGGGCAAGATGGTGCTGAAGGAAAATGTCAATGAAGAAAGGCACTATATGCCTCAGTACTAAGTTTTGGGCATTGAAAAATCAAAATACTATTTAAAAAAAACATTCAACACATGCAGCAAACAGATAATAATCAGCACATCTCTTTGTTTTTAAATTGTTTTTATGTAAGTAGTATGAAGCTTAAATGCCCCCAACTTCCTATTGGAGAGGAGGTCCCATGCAGGGAAAGAGAGAGAGGGGACTGTCCTGTTTCTCCAGTGATGTCACAATTTTCATTCCCATCTTGCCCTTTCTCACTGATGTCCTTTGTGGGCATAGAATAGAAAATGGGTTGTATAGGTACTCAAACCACTGGAGAATCAAAGCAAAATGTGGGGACAATGCAGTAATAATAACTTAACTCATCAGGTATATCAGCCATCTGTATCCCTGATCTAGCCATGCTACATAGATTAGAACTATTACAGACTCTTACTTTTCAAAATCAAACAGAACTGAAAAGCAGATTTCCATACAGTTATTTCAGTGCCAAAATGGTTTCCAGCTCATCCTGTTCCCGGAACAAGCCATCTCCAATGTATTGTCCTTTGGATAACAGGTGAGTCTTGTGGCGTGCCCTCAAGATCACAGAATCTGGGGCTGTGTTGGACTTCTGGAGCCATGTAACCTGCTGTAATAGCACCAGGCTTCACTTTGATTTAAATCAGGGTCCGATGAAACTACTGGTTTATCAATCAAAGCTGCTAGTTAAAAAACATTATGTGGAAGTCCTTGAAGAGAAGCACAACTGGGACCTTAACAACCAAAGTGTTGCTATTGATGTTTTTGTATTCCCACTGTATGGAAATAGGGATATTTTATTTTTATTTTATTTTTGATTTAGGTCTTAGAGATCTCTGGAACTGCAAAGCATAAAAATGAAGTTTTAGATTAGAGGGTAACATCTGCTAACTGGTTGTTTGCACTGCTGCATATCAGAAATTATATGAAAACAGGTATGCATACAAATATATCCAGTTTTTGGTTTACTGATTATAATGCACTATTTATTGAAACAGTTATGGCTAACAAATGGCTCTCCAATTTAAGTAATTTTCCAGGCATATGAAATGTTTTCTGTAAGAGAAACTAAGGAATGGCTGAGAGCTGTTTTGTATGCAAGGGGTATTAAAAACTTCAAATGTCTGAAGTGATACATTTTCAGCTAAAAAGATGCAGAGGTATCTAAACCCCACGTAATTTAGCAATGAAATCTAACAAAGAAAACACCTTCAAATATTTTTATGAAGCTTGAAAGTTGCCAATATTAGGGCTGGTGGCATGATCAAATGCATTTGAAGAGCTACAGTAAACAGAATTTGTCACTGCACATCAGGAGTTAGTTCCCAAAGTGAGCTAATAGAAATACAAATATCATAAATATAAGACTGCAAAATACTCCACAATAATAATAATGTCACTGTTGTAATCTTACTTCTCTTGCCTTCTGTTTGCTGTTACTTGTGTTTGCTATAGACTTTCTGAAAACGAATAAACAGTTTAGAAAAGGCCTCCATGGAACAGTCTAATTGATGCTTGTACCTTTGGAAAACAGTTTACCTAGACTGATAGTGCCACGATAACATGCAATATAGCGCCATCGATCCATGCAGGAACTCCTCACTGACACCTTTGGGGAGTTTGTGTGATGTTTTAAGGTGTTTTTAAGTGTGGAGGCGTGATTATCCTGGCAGTTTTCGGCATGCACCTCTTATTGAAGTAAATGGAAGTTATGCAAAATAATTGTGATCTTGTACAAATTCTGCAGCCAACCATAAGCATCCATTGTAGTCATGGAATAAGAACCACTGGTGGAGGTGATGAAGAAATGCTTAGTTGTATAATAAGAGAGGAAATCTGAGTTTATATAGGGTATGAATTAGTTGACAGACTACGTATTTGATCCTCCAGGAGCAAAAGAAGATGCACTGACATCTGTTTAACTTGGCCACTGGAGTAATGTCTCAAACTTGCCAACGTAATCATCCTTTTATTTGAATCAATTATTTTGAATCCAAGTCATTGTAGAAATTACTGGATGCTCAACTTTGTCATCTGACATGTCAGGTGACTGAAGCCAGGCAATGGAGATCTCCAAACAAGTAAGCAGAGCATATGCCTAACTTGAAACACATGTAGCCCTGTTAAATTCAACAGAACTATTCATATACTAAAAGTTTCCTAAGTACCTTTCTGAATCAGGGCCAAAGTTCATTTTCTTACCAGCACTTCCGAGTGTCACACCCACATTACAATCTGTATAATTTTATATTCCATTTTTCCTTGTTAATTTGATCTTCTCAGTAGTTAAAACCGGGTAATTTAACAATGGTGTGAAACATCCATAGGGAATTGAAACTTACTAAAAGGTAATGTGAAAGAGAGAGCTGTCTTGCACCTGTTATTCTGCACCAGTATACAGTGACCCCAGAGAAGTGAAACAAGGAGTTCTTTTTTGAAAGAGATGGCAAAAATTCTGCATTATATTAAGGAAGGAGCCTCAGGGAAGATCTTTCAATCAGGGTGAGCTGACAAAATGCTGTGGAGTAGCGCAGTCTACTTTTAGTGTCATGTTGAAGAAACGCGACAAGATTGTGCTAGCGGGAGACCCACCCCAAACTACAAGAATAAATGTGATGGGAAGAGACCCTGTTGCAGAGAACTTACTGGTGTTGAGGTAGTATCTTGAAAATACTAAAGGGATTTTTCTTGAGCTCTTATAAAAGATGTGGCCCAAATTTCTTGAGTAAATTGGACTCATTTATTTATTATTGTTTTTGGACTAGAAGAGGTTGACTTTTTGTTTTGTTTTTTAAAACACAGTAGTCTAGTGAGACACTGGCACTGCTGACATCTTTATTGGTATCTGTGACTCGATCAGGTGCTATTCACAGTTACCTGGACTGCTATCCGATTTCTGCCTGGAGGGCATCTACAGTACACATGGGACAGGGCTTTATAGAGCACACTCGGGCCAGGTCTACACTACAGACCTATATCGGTATAACTATGATGCTCAGGGGTGTGCAAAATCCACACTCCCTGAGTGACAGTTATATCAACCTAACCCCCCACCCTCCCGGTGCAGATAGTGCTATGTCGACGGGAGAGCTTCTCTCATTGACATAGCTACCACCTCTTTGGGAGGTGGATTAACTACGCCAATGGGAGAAGCTCTACCCTCGGCTTAGGAGCATCTTCACTTAAGCACTACAGTGGTGCAGCGGCACCAATGCAATGTTTAATGTAGACCTGCCATCAGACAGCACTTGAAGTGCTGCCCATAAGAAATCAAAAGAGAGAATTTCACTGCTTCTAACTGCAAACATGATCTGGACCAACACACTGTAGTCTGTGATGACTGGGAAAATGGCTATGTCGTTATGTTTTAAGGGGCAGAAGCATTTTGGAGTAAGTTATCAAGCAGCTTCCCTGGCATGCCTTACTGCCATTTTATTTATAGAGAGGGTGAGGGCCTGGGGCAGAAAACAAGATGTTTCTAGTTGACAACATGTTGCTTCCATATGTCAGACTTGTGTCTGTCTGTCTGAAAGCAGAAATAAGCAAAGGTGATGCTCCCCTATGCACTTCTTCTGATAGAAGTGGAGACTGGGTGGCATACAAAAACTAGAAAATCTTGATGTCATATGAGATAATGAAGATCTGATATCAGGTGACTGAAAATGGTATAAACAAATGCTACTGCTGTGTGGGGATGACACCCACAGCTTGCTTGACTGACGATGTTAAGCAATATGTCACAAGGGAGGAAGATTTGATGTATGGTTGCTAAGCCTCCAGGATTGTCCCTGGAGTCTCCAAGAATTAAAGATTAATCTTTAAAGATTGTCACGTGATGAAACCCCCAGGAAGCTGCCAGCAATACGTCCAACCAAAGTTGGCAACCCTAATTTGATGGAACCCCTCTGTAGGCGTTTGTAGACTTTCATGACAAAGAACTTTACACAAGAGCAGAGACCATATTAGCTGCTGATGCTTATTTCAGCTTATAAAACTGCATCCTTCTTGTGCCTGAGCAGAAGTACAGCCCTTATAAAAATGTCAGCACTAATTAGGGTCATCATGCAAAATAATAATAAAACTTTCCCAAATTCCTCTGGATCACTAAACAAAGTTCCCCCTTGTCCAGCCAAAAAATCTTGGAAGAACAAATGGAGCTTGTAACATCAGGGTCAACCAATTTGAGCTGTGATAAAATAAGGAGAGTAAGTTCCACAAATGAAGATCCCTCACCAAGACACTTCCAATCTCCACAAGATTAAAGCAGGTAGAACTGTTAGAGTAAGGAACTCAAATGACAGTGTTGCAAGAAGAGAGAGGCGATATCTGTTGTAAGCATATTCCAACTGTTTTAAGAATTTAAGGGTTAAATCAACACCTTAAATTGGGCCTGGAAGGAAACTGGGAGTTAGTACAGATCCCAGAGCACTGTAGTAATGTGCTCTCTGCAATGAACACTCCTCAGCAAATGGGTCTGCACATTCTCCAACTGCTGAATTTCTGAAGCAGTCTTAAGGAGAAACTCAGTAGAGTGCGGTAATCTAGTTTTGAGGTGACTAAAGGTATGGAGTGCTTTGGTGAGCCACAAATCAGGAAGAGGAGTTTACAGCCTCCTGCCCAAGAATAAATAGTACAAAGCATTCTTGACCATTGCCATTACCTGGAAAGCCAGAAGCAATTGGGAATCCAATAGAGCACACTCTATTGGACTGGAGTAACAAAAGTCAGGCATATTTTCCCACTGGAAGGAACCAATATCACCTTTCCATATCTCTGGTGGTTTAACACAATTTACCACCATAATTTCAGGGCTTGTCTCCAGGAGGAGGGGATATCCAGGAAAATTAATCCGAATTAACAGTGTGAATTTGAAGTGGATTAGTTAAACCACATTAACCCCCTCTCTGAACACTCTCATTCAGAATTAAAGTGGAGTTCATTTGGTTTAGTTTAATTCAGTTTGAAAGTGAATTAAGCTAAAACTAAATAAGTCCATTTAAATACTGAATAACCGTAACACAGGGATTTAATCCTGTTTAACTAATTTACTTCAAATTCATACCTTTAGTTAATTCAGATTATCTTTCCTGGATATCCCCATGTTGACAAGCCCTAAATCTACTCTGGGTAGAGTCTTGGATGTCTTGCCTTCATCTAAACCCCAATTTGGCAAAACACTATGTAAGTCATTCAGCACCACTGATAGAATTCAGTGACCAGTAAATGTGGCAACATAGTGATAATGTTGTAGTCTGTACTACTTCGCCGTCTGTCCTAATGTAAACATTGGCTAGTAAGGATGACCCCGGGGTATCCCAAATGAACAATTGCCCAACAGGACCTTAAGATCCTCTGAAAAAGAAAAGAATGGAGTCACTCCACTACTCCACCTAGGACCCCACCCACCTGCCGCTGGGCCACAGATGAGCATGGTCAGTTGTATCAAAGGCACCTGACCATTCTAAAAAAAATCTGTATGGACGCTGGGTTCTCATCCAGTGCCAGCAGGAGATCATCAGCCAACAAAAAACAGTGCAGTGTAGTCTATCGTGACATCTGTTGCTTATGAGCGTAATCATGTAAACAAAGAACTGGCCTCTCTTTTGGGGCTATCTACATATCAACAACATGATGCTTTATCAACAGTAAAATACAGTGTATATTAGAGACTGACTTTGATACTAACCATGGATGTTTTTAAAAACTGGAAAATCTGTTTTACAGTATTTGCATCAAGGTCAAATGCAAAGGAAGGTCATGGATGCTCTGGGTACCCTCTTTCTTCTCCAAATGGAATTCATCTAGATGAAATTGACGGCAATGAATGTTACAAATGAGCGAAACATTTTGTCATTTCAGACGGGACTTTTAAAAAAGTCAAGCACCCAACTCTCATTGAATTTCCATGTGACATAGGCGAGCCTAATCCCTTAGGCTCCTTTGAAAAAATCCCCGTTTCCATCTAATAGTTCTGCTTTATTTATAATTTTGTATTCTGATTCCCACTCAAGGTTTCATAAGTTACACACTAGTTACAGTCAAATAACCTCTTAATCTTTAGGGGGCCATATATTACCTCTGATGTTTGTGTGTGAGTCCCATTGACCGCAATAAGGCTTCTGCACATGCAGACCATATCCTTTATTTGGCAGTCCCTATAGTTGTTAGTATTTGTTCTAATTAATGGAATCTTTAGTGGTAAGGGTATTGTGTATTCCCAATGTATTTGTAATAGCCAATGTGTTCTTATGTTGGCTCTTTCCTCTATTTTACTAGGGTTTTCTAAAATTTTCTCCAGGCACTCAGAAAAGGAGTAGCAACTTCAGCAGTGTTTAATTTTTAGGCTACATTTCAACATTGCATTATTTCTAAGCAAAGCACCTTCTTTGGCTTTGGTGAATGCATGTAAGCTGCAGACAGTATGCAGTACATGAATTTGGCTGCTTTTCCATAGCCAGTATGAAGATTGCAAGCAAAATTGCTTTTCATTTTGCCTTGACAGGCAGTTTTAATTTTATTCATCATTTTAGTAGATTATATAACATTTCAGTTTTGTGCATTTCTGTCTTTTGTTTCTCTGTCTTTTTTGCATTATGTTTATGTTGAAAATATGAAAACAACAGTAAAGAAGAGACCAATAATAGCATCTTGTAGTAAAAAGGGCTTATTAAAAGGATATTTTCTGCCTTGGTGAAAAAATTCCTTGAAAACATCATAAATATTTCTATAATACACAGAGCTACATTTGTATTGGTTTCAGAAGTTGATTGTCTAGAGAAACAATTTAGAAAATAAAATAAAATTTCACATCTAAAAAAAAATTGGTGAGCCTTCTTTACAGTCCAGTTAGGAGGAATCCAGACGAGATACCAAAAAACAATTAAGTAGCTATGCAAAGGGAGAAGCCTAATAAACACGGTGTGATAATGAAGTGGATACGTTTCTGTTTTGTAGAAAAATTGCTAATACCGTAACATCCAATGGGTTTGGTTTTATTATGTGCTTACAGGGCTCTTCATTGTGATCTCAGCAATATGAAGAGCCCTGCAAGTATGCAATAAAACTGAGCAGATTTGATGTTAGCGTTATTCATTGATGTCCCTTGCACTAGGGAAGTTCTGTTTAAATAACCACTGAAGGTTGGTGGCACACTGTCTAACCTTGGATTTTAAAGATTAGGAGCAGAAGGAGAATCTTTCTAGTAAAGTTTTTTTTTAAAAATAATGGGTTATGCATAATTTTTTCTATAAGTGCATAAAAACTTTTAGTTAAGAATTCCAGGATTTGCTGGTAAGGATGATTCATAATTAAGGTCCACTTTTCCTTAGGGATTAGGGATCAGTGTTTGTTTTTTGTTTTTCTAGCATAGCAACTGAATTTCATCATTCACTTTGTCATTTAGCAATAAAAGACAACTTCACCAAAGAAACTCACAGTACAAGTAAAACTGGAAGTA